>JABUQX010040260.1:0-32397 GCA_015478945.1 Trachelipus rathkii
ATTGCGATTCTTTTTTTCTCTTCTCATTTCCAGCTATACAAGGGCTCCCATCCGCCCTTTGTATGGAGTACTGCTCTCATATTCGGGGTGGCTCTGCCACCCGGCTTTTTGACAGGGTCGAATCAAAGGCCAAAGATTCTATAAACTGTTCCGTACTTTCCACTTCACTTGACCCCTCTATCTTTGCGGCGCGATGTTGGTGCTCTATCTCTTTCTATAGGTACCGCAGCGGCAGGTGTCGAGGGAACTTGTCACCACGTACCAATTACCCTACACCCCGCGTAGCACACAAGGGGTGCTGTGTTTGCGCATGAGTTTTGTTTGTGTGATATTGGTAACCCCAGGCTAGTTCGCTGAGTGATGCTTCCCTTCTTTCCTGCCAGCTCTGTTCTGTGGAATTCTCTTCAATCTTCTGTGTTTACTGCTGGAATCTTTAATCTCCCTCACATCAAAGCTTGCGTCTGTGCTCATCTGCGTAATTTGAGTTAGGTGAGCTTCTCTTTGAGACGTGTAACACCCCCTCCTTGAATAGGAGATTCCTAGAGCCCTTCGACAACCTTGCTACTGTATATTGTCTCCGATGCTATGTTATTTTGGCACAAGAAAGTCATATGAGTGTTCTGGTCCTTTCATAATTTATAATGTCACATGGTTTATGATGTTATCTTTGATTTGAGTATATAGATATGATATATATATATAGAGCATAAGTATATATATATATATATAGATATATATATATATATGTATATATATATATATATATATATACATAAAAGTATAGTGATCAGTGTTCATATCTCAGTTATTTGCACACGTTCATAGGAGTTACAAGATATTTTTTTTAAATTTTAAAAAAGCATAAAAATCATAGAGACTCATGGATGCCTGATGTGGAAGAGGGCAGCATTCAAAGTTTGACCCTCATAAACATTTCGTCCTATTATCACTTTACAAAGTTAACCATCTCTAGTGGAGGGAAAAGAAGGTTGTGGAGAGGAGTTAAGTAACTAGAGATTTGCCTAATGTACGTCTTCTATCTTCTATAGTTTAATGTAAAATGCGTAGTTTTCTTTCTAACTTGCACTTTGTTGATCACCACACACACACACACATATATATATATATATATATATGTGTAGGAGATATATATATATATATATATATATATATATATATATATATATTATATATATATATATATATATATATAGTTTAAATATATATATATATATATATATATATATATATAAAGAGCATATACATATATATATATATTATATATATTGAGCATATATATATATATAGTATATATATATATATATAATATATGGTTTTTGCTACATATATATATATATGTATATTATATATATATATATATATATATATATATATATATATATATATATATATATATATACATATATATATTATTATTATATATAAATAAAAATACATATATATATTTTTATGTTGTTGTTAGTTATTATATATATATATATATATATATGTTGGTTATTATATATATATATATATATATATATATATATATATATATATATATATATATATATATATATATATATATATATATATATATATATATTATATATATATATATTTATATATATATACTATTATATATATAATAATATATATATATCATATATATATATAATTATTATAATATATATATATATAATATAGAGAGAGAGAGAGAGAGAGAGAGAGAATGTTAAAATAGTTTTTTCATTAATCGTCATGTCATCGTCAATCGTCATCGTCACGTCAAAATTTGCTCTAAATCGTCATCTGCATCGGCCATCGGCAAAAAATTCATATCGTCCATCAAACTAATATAAATATTAATATATATAAATATAGATATATATATATAAATATATATATCTATATTAATATATATATATATCTATATTTATATACCGTATCTATACTATTATTATAATATATTATATGATATATATAATATATATATATATATATATATATATATATATAATATAATAAATAATATATATCATATATATATAATATATATATATATATATATATATATTATATATTTATATATATTATATAGTTTATTGGCGAAGCAACATAGGATTTTGTTTTAACTTCAATTAGTTTAACCAATACAATGAAAAACGGAACTTTTCATTTTGGTAATTAATATTTTTTACTATTGAAGAATAATTAACTATCTTCCTAAATTTTAAAAGAATAAAGAAAGGAGATTACTGAGATTAGAAGAAGAATGTGAACCAAACAAAGAAATAAGAAAAAGAATAAAATATACAGCATAAGAAATAACAAAGTTAGAACAAGAATACGAACAAAAACATAAACCAAGGGAACAGAACTAGAATTGATCAAAATGTTAGAAGCTAATTTCTTCAATCTATATTTACTTGAAATAATCCTATATCACAAATCTATCTATCTACTATCTATGCTATCTATATTATATATATATATATAATATATATAAATATATATTATATATATATATATATATATAATATATATATATATATAATAATATATATATATATATATGGGGCTATCTCTATGTAGAATGCAAGAAGAACCAATACCGTTGTGTTTTGCGTGTCGTACAGAGGAACTAATGAACAGAGAGAGAGAGAGATGAGAGAGACGAGCAGAGAGAGAAGAGAGAGAGAGAGAGAGAGAGAGAGAGAGAGAGAGAGAGAGAGAGAGAGAGAGAGAGAGAGAGAGAAGGAGAGTACTCGAAGCGAAGGGAGTACCTCCATTGTTTTTTGTTGTAAGGGTATATCCGCCATGATCATCCAGTGCCTCAATGGTTCGCACTCTATCTCTTTGTGCTCGAATATGCACACTTTTCTTACACGGGATAGAATATGATCTCACAAACAAACATAAAAAATTAATAAACTTATTACAGACAACACATTCCATATATCCCAATGTGTGGATGTGGGGGATAAAGTATGCTAACAACTTAATTCCTCCTATCCTAAAATGTATGAATCTTTTGGGTACAATGTAATGTCAGAGGAATAAATGATGATAAGAAGAGGAGAGAGGTGATGGATGTTTTTAGAAAGGGTAAATCTGATTTGCTCGCTGTAACTGAAACGAATATGAGAGGTAGCGGTGAAGATGGGTGGTGTGTTGTGAAATATGTTTGTGCTGGAGTGGAAAGGTATGTGAGGGGGGGAGAGAAGGGGTTTCAGTTCTGATGAGTGACCTGTGACATAGAGCTATGGTGTGGAGTTCTCGAATCTAATGGGTTAAATTGAAGTTTGAAAAGGTCCAAAACACTATGTCATCTGAGGGTGAATGTTGAGTAGATAAGCAATTTTCTGGGATAAATCTGAATGATGTTTTTGGATAGGGTGAGTAAGGAGCTTCAGATTAATTGTGCTGGGCAACCTAAATGGTTGGATAGGTGATCAAAAGAGAGATGGTATAGCAGGTGACTTTGGGGTGACGGGAGAAAATAAGAATGGTAGAAAGGTGATTGATTTCTCAGGAGAAAGGTATGTGTGTGTGTAATACTTTCTTGAAACACATAAGTATTCATAAGTATACTAGAGTTGGTGTGGGTAGAGATTGCGTATCAGAAGTGAAAAAGTATGACCTGATTTTGTGTTGGTGAAGAGGAGATATTTAAGTATGTGATGGATTTAAATCAGTGAATGGGTTTGGGATGGGATTTTCGGATCATTATGTTGTTTTATGTAAGATTAAGTTAGTGGGGGCTTGGATGGAGAGGAATGAGATAAGGAAATAAGTAGGAAAAATTAAGAGTGAGAAGTTAAGTGAACAAGGTAACAAGGAAAAGTATTTAAAAGAGCTTGCAAATAAATTAGCTTGAATAGGATCAAGAATGAAACGAACAAATCTGGATGTTGATAAAGGAAACTTTTGTTAGTAGTGCAAAGAGAAGTATGTGGAATTGTGCTAAAGTAGGAATAAGAATGTAAACAGTGACTGGTGGAATAATTAGGTGATGCCAGCGATTAAAAGTAAAAAAGAGAGTGGTTGAGAATGTGCTAAAAAGCCAATGATGAGCAACTTTCAAATAGGAAAGGTGGTTTGGAATAATATAGAAGGAGATAAAAACAGGAAGAGTAAAAGTTGCATAATGTAGGAGGTAAATGAAGTAAATGAACAGTTTTGGAAAGAGGATGAATGGGAACTTCCGCAAGGTAATAGGAAGCTCTTATGGAAGCAAGTGCGATAAGGTTATATGAATGAAGTAAGAATCTGCATAGAATAAGAAATAGGATTGGTGCTTCGTAACCAATGAAAATGAATGTGAGGCAGGTAATGGAGAAGAAACAGTTCGGAAAATCTGGCTAATATTGGCAGTAATGAAGAGGTGATAGTGACATGTGTTCGGGTGTGATGTGGCACAGAAGAATAGGTATTGGCAGATCGAGGTAATTAGCTAAAGGAAGATGTAATGGTAGAGGGGAGAAAGTTGAAGATAGGTATACTAATCTGCGGTATAGATGGCAACGTAAATTGACTAGATATGATCAAGATCGTAAGGCAAGATGGTGCATTAATGGATTTGGAAGTTGTGTAACAAAGCGTTTATAGAGGGCAAAGTTCCAAGGGATTAGAGGAAAGCAGTAATAATCAATCCTATAATAAGTGGTAAGTGGATAGCAGGGAACAGTAGGAACAAGGGGAATTAGTTTCATTAAGTTGTAGAGGATGTATGCTTGTATTTTTTTTTAAAGTGTACGTCGGAGTGACTGAAGGACTGATGGCTGAAGAACAAGGTGCATTTTGAAATGACAGGATGTGTGGATCAAATTTTAACATGAAACAAATGATTGACAAAGTGAGAGAGAGAAGAAGAATAATTATCTTTAGGTTTGGAACTTGCAAACAGGAGCATGATAACGGGAAGGATCAATCAGGGAAGCTCTGTGTCAGGTGTTCGTGATATATGGTGTTGGTGCTAAGGTTCTGAATGGAATCAAAAGTATGTATGACGAGAATGAAGCATGTGTAGTAATATTATATATAAAGAAATTTGTGAAAAAATATGGTTAATAATGTTTTAAAGGAGTGCAGGCGGGATGTGTTATGGCTCCTTGCTTATTTAATATGTAATGGATGGGGTAATAAAAGAATTAAAGGTAAGAGTGGCAGGGGAAAGTGTTAGATTGATGGAAAATAGGAAGAGCGTTGAGTAACCTATTATATACGGATGATTGGTTTTTGTGTGGCGAATCTGATAAATAGTTTGAGAGGATGTGTAAAAGAAGGATTTTGAAAATAAATTAGATAAGAGTAAGGTTATGGTTAAGTGGGAAAGTCCCTCGTGCTAAAATTTTTGTTTAGATGGTGGAAATTGGGAACACAGTATCCGAGTTCTTAAAATATTTGGATATATCGTGAAATAAAAGAAACGGATATGAAGAAATGTAGTAAGACAGTTGTGAACGGTGGAAGGCGTGGCTGGTGGCATGTAAGGGGTTAACGAATGTAACGGGGCTAAGTCTTGAGTGAGCTACGGGATTTGCATGAAAGGGTATGGTCGTTACGCTGTTGATGTAAATAGTATGAAACTAGGTATGTAGAAAGAAGTATAGACTCTAATGCTAACCAATTGTCATTCCAGATGGAAAATCGTATGGCGTGTTATGTTGAATAAGACATTGAATCACCAATGAGAATGAACCGCATACACCACACCATCTTAGGGAATTGTGTGGTATTAAGAAAGGGAAAATAAGAGAATAAGAAAGACTACATTGAGATGGCTTGGTCATATATAAAGGATGGATTATAGTCAGTTGGTTAGAGCGACGCCATAGTGGTGAGTGTACTTGGTAACCGCACTGGCTGGGAGACCAAAGGAAAAGTGATGAGTCAATAAAGGATGTCCTGAGGGAATGGAATGTGAAATTTGAAGCAAGAGTGAGAAGAAAGGTCATAATGGGAGTGAATGGCCCCGGGTTTCGTGAGAGGGGTATTGTTGTGCCTGACTCAGTGAATGAAACGCACATCGACGATATACCAGCACGTGAGGGTCAGTCGCAAGTTTCGTAAGCCCTTGGGTGGTTTTTCTGACAGCCAACGATTCCTCACTTAAGGGTACATGGGGGACGTAAGGGGGATGGCTCCCTTTCCGACTCGCGTCATTTCTTCTACTACTTTCTGTTTCCGATGTATGGCTACAACAGCCTCACCCCCAGTCGGGGAAAGAGGGTAATGATATATATTATATATATATATATAATATATATATTATAATATTATATATATATATATATAAATATATATATTTATATATATATATATATTATATATATATATATAATATTTTCAAATTTTTTTTTTAAAGATAACGATGATGGAATATTTTTCAAGGAAAATAGGCCAATTATTATTATTAAAATATTGCTCCTCCGTCTCGAACGATAAGTCTTCTTATCTTTAGTAATATTTTTTCTATAAAATTCACGTTAAATATGTACCATTAATATTTAGCGAGTTCTTATAAACCTTGTAAAGCCTTTAAAGTTGATGAAATTTAAAATCCAAACAAATTTAAATTTAGTTTTTGACGATATGAAAAGTTAATTTGTAAATATTATTATATTACTGTCCTTTATTAATGAAAAAATGAAAAATAATCTCTTTTAATCTCCTTAAAATGGTTTTAACTAAAAATTCAAATTCAAATTCAAAACAATTTATCCAGAAAAAGAATAATATACATAATAAATTTTAACTTACAATTGTAATATCTTGTTGTAATATAATACATATACAGTTTCTGAAAGGGAGCTACTAATTGCAACACAATGTTGTGTCCTTTGAGCCCCAAAATAATATAGGTGTGCATTAAATTTAGGAATTAATGTAATCTCAAAACCAATTATGATATAATTAGAATACATAATAATAATATTTACAAATACAGTCTGGACAAGTTTAGCAATAATTAAAATAACAACAGTGATAAAAATATCAATAATAATAATAATAATAATAATAATAATAATAATAATAATAATAATAATAATAATAATAATAATAATAATAATAATAATAATAATAATAATAATAATAATAATGGGGACTAGCCCAAATTATCGACAGGAAAAATGGTCGACAAGACATCATAAAACTTCCCGTACATCCCGCAGCAGGCGTTCGGTTAGGTTAGGTTAGGTTAGGTTAGGCTAAGTTTTGTTGGATTGTTAGAAAAACTCTAAATAAGATTTTTTTTTTTTTTTTACGAATGTCGACCATTTGAGCTGTCGATCATTTTCCCTGTCGACCATCCGGTATTGTTTTCTTTGCGGCGCGGAGTCCAATGTTCGAATCCGCTGATGGAGAGTAAAATCTCCTGTGACTCATTCATTTAAATTAAGTATTTCAAGAAGACAATTATACTTCGTTTATCTCCTCATATAATAGCAAAATTTATCTCTATTTCTAAACTTTTGAAAAACTCTTCTTGAACTAGTTTGAAATTAATTTTAGTTTTCAAATATCAGAATTATTAAATTAAAGAATTTATAAATAAATCTAATGAAATGATATCCAAATTTATATCTTTAATCTAAATTCTTAAAGGACTCTTTACTCTTTCTAACTTGAAATTAATGTTAATTTTCATAACAAAATTTACAAGTTGAAAAACTATTCAAGAAATCTTATTAAATATTAAAGAAATTTATCTTTAAATTTAAGATCTTAATAATAACTAAATTTATCTCTTAAATCCAAACTTTTGAAAGATCCTCCTTAGACACTAACTTGAAATTAATGTAAATTTTCATATATAAAAATAAACATAATTTCATACACCAATTCATACACCAAAATTTATTCAAGAAATCTTTTGAAATATTAAAGAAATTTATCTCTAATCTTAAACTATCGAAAGTCTCTTTTTGACTCTATCTAGAAATTTATGTTAATTTTAGCATACCGCAACTATCGAGTTAAAGAGCTATTTAAGAAATCTTATGAAATAATAACCAAATTTATCTCTTGGAAGGATTTTCTTTAGACACTAACTTGAAATTAAAATACTCGAAAAGTATAGCGAAGGCATGAGCAGAATAGAACACAAAGGCAAACTGCTGAAGAACTAGTTAGCCCTCGGACGCATGAGCGGAAGAGAACACAAAGACAAATTCCTGAAGAACAAGTTAGCCCCTCACCAAAACAATCTGATAGCACGGGCAATTTTGTGAGCTTTCTCATCAGTTATTTTTTCATTCTTGATAAGAGATATAAGAGAACAAAATGACTTGCTTGACTACTCATTGTCACAAATTCTTAACGTGTTTACCCTTTAATTTGCTTTCATTCACTCTTAACAATGCATTTGACTGATCGAGTTCACGTTCGCATAAACTTTTATGTATTCTTTGTCTTTAACAAATTAACACTATCTTGGCTCAATTGGTAAAGCGACAGAGTTGCAAAGTACAAGCCCGAGTTCGATCCCTCGGCCGGATCCTAGGTAGCAATTACCTAAGTTTCCGTCCCTGAATAGGGCTATGCCAGTGAGGTACGAACATTTTAAAATAAAATACGGTTTACAGCGCAGCCACCTAGTTCGTGCAAACTGTTAGCATTTTTGTCGGAGTTTTTTTTAACTCTCAACCATGTGTTGCGTTGATAGCTCTCAAGATGGAGTTTGCTTTTGTTTGGAAGCACCTTTAATGTCAATTCCCAAACACCAAAATTAACGTTAAATTACGCTGAAGAACTATTCAAGAAATTAAGAAATAACGAAATTTCTCTCTAATTCTAAACTCTTGAAAGACTAACTTTAAAGTTTATGTAAATTTTAATGACCAAAATTAACAATTAATTCTCATTTGTGCATTAAACGAATAATATACAACAGCTACGTAATTAAAATAATTATTGCATAATAATTAATTCATAAAGAGGGGCAAGGGATGTAGTGAGAGAGAGGAGTAGGAAAGGAGAAATGTGGGAGATAAGGAGTAATTAGGTAAGGATGTGAATGAGAGAAAAGAAAAAAAAAGAGTGATAGTTGGAGAGCTAGGAGGAAGAAAAAGTCTCTTGGAAGAACAGATGGAAGGGAGTGATGGAGTGGTAGGAGAAGAATATAGAATTAAAAACATAGAGAAGGAAGGAGGTAGAGATAGTGCGAGGTGAGAGGTAAAAATGAAGATTTGGAAAGGGTCTCTCTCTCTCTCTCTCTCTCTCTCTCTCTCTCTCTCTCTCTCTCTCTCTCTCTCTCTCTCTCTCTCTCTACTCTCTCTTCTCTCTCTCTCTCTCTCTCTCTCTCTCTCTCTCTCTCTGTTGGGAATGAGTATCTAATTTCCCTTGAAATAAATTAAATGGAGTATTCATTTGAGCATTTAAATTTTCTTTTACTTAATTACTATTTATTTTTGACAGATTGTCACCACTCAAGAGCAGGATGGGACAGAAAAAATATTCCCTTTATTAATTCTCTTTATTAAGCTTTGACATCCTTTTATTCTTCTTCTTCTTTTTAGAAACCTTTTCCTCTTCATCCATTTCGAAGAATCTGCATTAACAAACTGATAGCAGAAATTTTTTCTATTTCTTCCTCTTCTTCGTGCTTCTTTTTTTACTCCTTTCTTCTTAGCAGACTCCCCTCCCCTTTTGAGTTTCATTTAATGAAATCTCAAGAGTAGTGTTAATAATTTGTGCATCCACTTCCTCTACACTACGTCTCTTCTTTTTCTTTTTAGGTGTTTCCATTTCAACATCCTGGGCTCCTATTTCAATGATTAAAAAGTCTTCAACACCTTTAGAGTTCATTTTCTTTTTTTTCCTTTGGTGGTTCTCCAGTTTAATCAGCATCATTAACAATGAAGAAACCATTCAAATCAGTTACTTCTGACTGTTTAATTCCATTAGTTTTCTTCTAGTTAGTTTTCTTCTGCTACTTCTTCAAAAAATTTCTGACAATTTCAGCATTTTCAATACATGCTTCAGACATAACATCAGCGCAGCATAAACCAATTAATTCGTATGTATAGAATCCAAATGCTGATCAAACTTTGTCAAATGAAACGTCACAGTTTCCTGGAATAATATACTGAAGAGATGACACGGTGTCCTGGTGAGTTGAAAACCTTTCATCTACTGAAGAAAACATATCGTCTAAACATGATATAAAAACAGTCGATGGTACGTTTCCGGGTCTGTTGGAGATGGATTAGGTTAATGCCTCTAGAGACCAACTGTTCTTGGTACTGTTGTTTCGATATTTATATAAGCTGTCAATCCCATAGAAGATTCGAACATTTCGTGGAACTCAGAATCAGCATTTTCTCTTAAATGAGGAATAGTTTTTCTGATAGCGTTTGCTTGTTCATTTGTTCTAAATAGGTCCATGCCTTTAGTTTGAAGGTATTTGAAAAGATTGTAGGTCAATCCCAACAATATTGAACATAAAAAACAAAGATGGAATGAATGATGGCGTTCTTAAGCTATTTAAAATTAATAATGAGCTTATTGAATGTTCACCTGGCAGTTGACTGACATGCTCTAGAGCTGCTACTTTGGTTTAAGCATTTCTTTAAAAAAGCAGCACAGCTTCATGCCTACTCCACCATCTTGTTTCACCGAGCCTTTTCTTTCTGGTTAATACCAGAAAAAAAAGGCTCTGTGAAACAAGATGATGGAGTAGGCATGAAGCTGTGCTGCTTTTTTAAAGAAATCTTGTTTCAATTATTTAATTTTTTGCTCTAAAACAGAGTTTCACTTTGCATTGGCTTGAAAAATTGTGCGTGTATTCGACATTGCACCCATAGCATTTCTTCCAGCTTGAACCCTAAATGTATCAGAGTTGCACAAATTTAAGCAATGGCTTACACAGTGAGTGCAAATTGCCTTGGGGAAAGGATTTCTCTAAAATAGCTTAGATATCCCTGAATTCACCTCTTATGCACGAGACTCCTTCACAGCTTTAGCCTTTCAGATTAGCTAAATCGAGCCCGAGCTCCATGAACCACTCTTGCTAAGCTTTAAGTCTTGACCATTGACGTCGTGAACAGGCACAAATGAAAGAAAGTCCCCTGTTATAGTAAATGTCTTGGTTTCTGAAATATATTTGAGGTACAATGAAAACTATTCCACTTGGATATTTTGGCCTCTTCTCGTTGTTTCCCATTTCCAAATGTTGCTATATCACCTATTCTGTAAATTTTTTCCTTTAATAATACAGCCAAAAGAATTAATCAATGCATCTAAGTTCTTGGACTTGTGTACATCATGTTCCTTACACTATGCATCACTTGTTTCCTGAGTATAGTAGTTGACCCCTGTTGGCCCGATACATTAAAAGGCTACGGAAATTGACATCGTTTTGGACAGGTGTTATGAGGGATATGCACCCTTAATTGATCAGAATGTCCTCGTAGTGGAATGATTTGTATGTCACAGTCTCAATGTCTCCACAATCCCATTTATCCTTAATAGATTTTCTTCCATTACTTGAACAGTCTAACTAACCAATGCACTTGAATGTCTACTTGACTTTTCAGACGATCTTAAAAATATGTCAAAACATAGACCTTTCTTAAACAGTTTTTCTCGCTTCTTTCTTTTTTCTTTTATCAAAGCTCTATACTGAGTTTTGCTAAGTCACTGTCTTTTATACATTGTACAGGTAGGAATAGGAACCGTAATTTAACCTTCAAAAGAGAAGGTTTTGTGCAGCTAAAGTACTTCATGCATTCCCTTCTATCACAATACAAACTGTAGATGTTGGCTCTTAGCTCTTCTCACTGTTTTCCATTTTCAAATGTTGCTTTATTCTATTCTTATATATATATATATATATATATATATAATATATAAAATAATCTATATTAAAAGGTTAATATAATTGTATCGTGCAAAGTGCATTGATTTTAAGATATAATTTTCTTGTTGCCCTAAATATATATATATATATATTATATTAATAATATATATAAATATATATATATATATATATATATATTACTACTATTACGTATATATATACATAGTTATATATATATACTACTATATAGTATATATAATATAGATATATAATCTATTTATATCATATATATATATATTCTATATTATATATATATATAATATATAAAATTAGAAAGCTTAATTTTTAAATAATTCTTGAATTTAACCTCTATTTCATTTTTTTTTTTAAATTTAACGCCCAAAAAAAAAACCGCCGCCCCAAAATTTTTTGGGCTGCAGCCCCCTCAGCCCCCGCTGCGTACGAAAGTGAAAAAAAATCTATTTAATTATGAAAATTATTTTCGGTACATCGTGATAGTAATGATATTCAGTGCAATATTGCAGAAGTACTGCTGGGTTACTGCCGAACAATAGCCCGATAGAAGCAAACGTTTTCTTCACGTTAAGTGAGTGACCTCCTTCATCAGATCAGCTGGAATACATTTATATATAATATTAATTGCTTGGGAATACTTTTTAAAGGTTCTAGATTAGTAGTGACGGTACCTCAAGTTTTATATATGTATAAGTAGTTTGGCACCGGTTTGACCGCCTACAGCTTTTTCTCAAAAAGTATAAGAGATATAGGTCTGAAACTGAAATATAATCTATATATGGGATAAGGACGAATCCGTGTAAATTTCAAGTCTGTAGGATGTATATAGAGGGTCACCCCCGAGAGCGTAGCCGCCTACGCCCTCGTTTATACCCTTTGGCTTTCCACCCGAGATGATTTAGCCTAACGGCTAATCGACCCAGGTGTTCGATGCGGGAGAGAGAGCGCGCGCGCGCGCCCGCGCGCTCTATATACACATTATATTATTTAGTATTATTATTACGAAAAAGTGTTTCCGAAGGAAACACTTCTGAGGTGTTTTAAAACCCCTTCTGCGTATCCTTCGTCACCTTCGCGTCTCCATCGTCAGCGTCTTGCATTTCGTTCGAATCCGATTCAGTCTCTTTTAGTTTTGGGTCTGTCTGTGGTTTACCCCCTAGTCTCTACAGTCGCCAGCAGCCACCGTCTCTGCTTCGGTTACCGGCCCGCGAGTTGTCAACTTCTGGCTACCGGCTCCGGTTTCGATCGCGCAATCAACCGCAGCCGATGCAGGGTCCTGGTAGATAAATATTTGTGCGCGCCGTGCGCATACACATACACATATTATTATTATTATACGTCGAAGATTCGATCCCGAAGGAATCGAATCTGAGTCGAAAAAAACGATCCCTGTAAGGGGATCGTTTTTTTTTTTTTACGCACTCCGACTTGGATTCCTTAGTGGATGCTTCTTCGCATCCGGTTCTGAATCCGATATATATCTACATGCTTGGAGTTATCGTATCTGGTTAAAATTTGGAGGGTGTTAGATATGGGAGGTAACCTCGTCGTAGACCGTGTTACGTCCCCATGGGTCCCGAAGGTGGGACCGCACCCCACCGTTTAAAAAGTCGAAGTGTTCGTAATTGGCAGAAATTTGGTGAGCGGATTTCAGAGTTGAATTTCGTAGAAATACTTGGCTTATTGAATCGGTAGTTGGCTCCGGCACCCCGGTGGCTTGAGCCAGCTGCCAGCGTGGCCCGAGTTAATAAACAAGTCGTGTTCGTTTTGTTTATTATATAAAACAACCAATGTTTGGCTGTCTTATAAGGGTAAGTTGAAAACAGTTAATACGTTAGAACTCCGAACTATTGAATTATTGGTCATTAATAAGTCCGCAAATTTTTTATTATAGAGTGTCTAGGACCCCTCCCTCCTCCTCAACTACAACAACGTCTTGTTTCAATACAGAAATTTTCGAAAGTTTATTGAATTTATACGAATATCAATTCGGAAAATTTGTAACTTCATTTTCCATAATTTAACGTTCTCGGCATGTCTTTTATATTTTTTAGTTAACGAAAAAAAAAAAAACCAAAAAGTGTATTAGGGGAAAGTCATGAATATGTATGTTGTTGGCGGTTTGTCAGATCTCTTGCGTTTATTAGTATTATAGCAGAATTGAATAATTCTCTCTCTCCATCTCTCTCTCTCTGCTCTCTCCTCTGCTCTCTCGTATGATATATACTAGTGATAAAATAGGAAGAACATGAAGGCACTTTTGTAGAAGAAAGATTCATACCGTAATATAATAACTTAAAAGGAACAAATAAAATAGTTATTTTTTTTAATTATCATAACTATTTATTATATTTTATGTTTATATATATATTAAAGTTTATGTTATTAATACTATATTAATCTATATATAAATAATGAATATATATCATATATATGATATTTACACTAGATGAATTTTGATGGCCATGTTTTCTGCGTAGTTTTTTTTCTATAAATTATACTGAAAGAAGCATTAAAATCCCAGTACATACTTGACACACAAATAATATAAGAAAAAATTTAATCTATTTTTTACTTGACAACAAATATGCTCCAAAGATATGCAATTATTAGTAAGCACTAAAGTATTTCCAATAAAATTGAATCCAACTTATTTATTTTCTATGCTATATTAGTGATTGTGTTTAGGTTTAATTGGTTTTCTTGCTGATAAAGTTGCTACAGAATGTTATTCAAAGTGAATTATTCTTTTTTTTTTATTTTGGGTATTTAAATTGTTAATATGTCTCAAGTTACAATTTATAACGATGTTACGACTTAATATTAAAGAAGAAAAAAGTACTGAGCAACCTAATTGAGAATCAACTAAAAATTTTAGTCGATCGATTAAACCATAAAATAAACTATTTATGTACCCACCTTTCAATACAATCTATAGAACGTGCGGAAAATATTTGTGTTTGCGCCAATCTTGAATTTAAACCATAGCTTAAAAACATTTTAACTATTAGTTTAACAGTAGATACCATAGTTTTTTGTTTTGTTTTTACTTATATAGACTTTTTTATTTTTTTTTTTTTTTTTTTTTTGTTTTTAACAGTTGTCACCACAACTCAACGGGCAGAGCCCATTCAAGGAGGGCGTGGTGTTACACGCCTCAGAAGTCAAACAACTAATATAAATTAAGCAGATGACCACAGGACGCAGGCTCTTAAAGTGGGCGGGAGATTAATTCAGCAGGAAAACACAGAAGATGGAAGAGAATTCCGACAGAACTAGATGTCGGCAGGAAAGAAGAAAGCCACCGCAGCGAACTAGCTGTAAAACCGGAATTACATTTGTTTTGTTTAAATTAAAGCAAAATACCCTAGGGTAAACCTCAAAAGATGGGCAGAGTCCGTATCTCGGCCTACCGGGTGACGACGAGGGGACTTCGTTCCCCCCTTCTGTCCCCCATCGGCTCGAGCCCTATATGCGGAAATTAAAAAAAATATTTCTAAATATTTCCAGATGAATAAATGCAAAGAAAAAAAAATTAAAAAAATTACGATGATTTTTAGGTTCAAACATATATTTATGAAAGTTTTAATTTAAATAAAGTTTCTTGAAAAAGTCTATTATTTTTTGGTTATTAATAAAATTCACACACACACAACACCACACACACACACAACACACCACACACACACACACTACAGCACACATATTAGATATTATATATATATATAATAAATATATATACTATATATAATCCTTATATCATATAATATTAAATATATATAGTTTATATATAATATATATTATTATTATAAGAACTTACGATTAATGGTATAATAATATAATTAGTTATAATATATATATAATATTCATAATATATATATATACTTATATATATACTATAAAAATATTAATAGTATATATAAATAATATAGTTATATATTTATCTTGAATTGTTTTAATATTAAGGAACTTGAAATTTTAATAAGATAAAGATTCTTTCCAACCTTCTAATCAACTTAATAATAATTAACATTTGCATTTCATACTGGTATTATATCTTAATGGGTTCATAAGTAATTGGTTATAGAATTTTTTACTTATTTTTTTTCAAAAATCAAACTAAAAAAAGGATCAATTGTGACTAGTTTATTTGAAGTTTGTAATTCAAACTTTCTCCTCTAGAAAATAAATAGCAGACTTGGGGTAAATTTTTACCAAGAATCTAGGTGTAAAAACAGATCTACAATTGTAAATAGCTCAAAGGACAAGTTTACACTACATATATTTAGAATGGGAGATTTCTAACATTCTCAGATACGGATGTCAATTTTAATCGAATACTCTCATATATATTTTTATTTCTTTTATATATATATAAGTTTAAAAAAACAAAATTTAGAGTAAAGAAAGAGAAAGAGGAAAACTGAGACACACCGTGGAGCAAAAAACAAAATAAATTTAAAAAGCTAATTTTTTTTTTGGTGTATGTATATAAACTAAAATATGACTTTGAATCAATTAGTATCAATAGAACACATGCATCAATAGATCATATAGACTCATCCACGTACTATGTATATATATATATATGCCTCATTCGATTATCCGCCTCCAGGTAAGTTGAAGCCAATTTTTTTTTTTAAATCTACTTAAACGAATAAAGTATTGAAAGCCTACTCTTGGGGGCCATATGCCGTTTTATTTCATTTATTTTTTTTAACAAGGTACAATAAAATAAATCAATATACAAATAAATTACATTAGATATAAATATAAGTTAAAGTGAGAAGGTTATCTTCATATCTTAGAGTTTAGTTAGCTTAAATAGATTTTAACTATACATAACCAAATAACCAATAATAATAATAATAATAATGAAATAATGATGGTCACTATAATAATAATAAATAATAATAATAATAAAATAATAATAATAATATATATGAACGTATATAAAAGTTATGAAATAATTAATTACTAAGTAATAATTTTAAATAATAATCATAATACTATGACTAATAATTATAATATATAAAGTAATAATAATGAATGAATTAATGAATATATTTAATAGGATAATATTATTATATAATAGATTAAAAAATAATAAAGAAACATTTTGTTTTATATTTTTTTTCTTAAAATGTCATGATCAATAATATATGTAAATAATAATATAGTCACTTCCAAATAAAAATAAAAAATATTAAATTCAAGTTTGTTGGAATTTTTACTTCATTTTATTGAAATGTGTTCGAATTCATACAATCGATGTTATATATAAATATGGAGTCGGTGGAGGCGAGATAATCGACTGATGATCTCTTATATAATATTACGGATACTATTATATATATAATATATATATATATTTTTATTATAGTTAGGTTATGTTATACAAAATATATGACTTGATATATAATATTATAATCAATAGTACTAATCAATTAGTATATATAGAATCTATATAATTATAAGCGAATCAATAGATACATGGGAATATATATAATCTATTATATATATATATACCTATATATAAATATATGATACATATATATATATAGAGTAGTGTGTTGTCAGGTGAAATGTTCAATGCAGACCAACCTATAATTTGTACGCACGAAGCCGCCCCTAGAGTTATACATTATAGTTAATATAGCTTTAGTTAATAGATTTATATATATATTATATATTTTACGATATTGAACGTAATGCAATGGGGAACATTATAATACTATATTTTATATATATCACTGATATTGTATACTTAATTTTAGTAAAAGACTTATGGAGATAGAAGCATTTACAGATAGAAGGCAGAGGACGAGCACGAGTATTTTAATATATAAACGCTACTGGTAGTTCTTGCCAACTGATATATCTATACTGATTTTATTATTCATGCTATTTTTAACTCTAGAATATTATATAATTAATTTATAATTTTACGTTATATATATACTGCTTATATATATTATATATATAATAAACTTAAGTGTAAAAATTTAAAACATAACATGAAAATATGTAAATATACAGTATTATCACAATGTGATAAAATAATATTAATTATACTAATGTAAAAAAACTCTTCTAGTATTAATATTCCTAAAAACAAGCATATACTATAAAATTGAAAGAATTTACATCTTTATCACCTTTTTTCCCGCTATTGTGTAAACGCGGAATTCAGGGATGTTTATAACGAAGCAAAGCTAATAAACCAAGTAAGGTTAATAACGTTAACAATGTCTTCTCTATTTAGTTAAAAAAAAACATTGAATGTTTAACGAAAACAATAACCAAAAACTTCAAAATCATAATACCGTTTTGAGATATGTCCCCTCCATCTCGCCCTCAACCACAACAAATCTTACTTGACTAGCCTGCCACTCGATCTCTCGCCAAAATCACACACTAGATCACATAAGCCACTCCTCCTACGCCTCATCCCTCCTACAATCAGCTCATATCTCCTTATTCAATAACATCCATCTAACAATTCTCCATGTCTTGGTTCTAAGGACCCTACCTTGCGTTCTCAACGCTTCCTATTCCCCTGCCGGCTGGAAGGCAGCTCTCTTTCCTCATGAACTCTCACTAACCAGAAAGCTCTCTGCTAGTCCCTCCATTTCTCACTAGTTGTGAATGTTTCCACTGCCTTTAACTACCATCTTGATCTTATACTGAACATTCCTTACTGCTTCTTACCGCCTCTTCAGCCTCCCAACCATTCCTCCCACTCACATCTCTCCCTCCACCCTATCCTAACCTCTCCCTCTGCATAAACCCCACAAACCGCTACTCAAACCCCTTCATTTCAAATACCTCCAATTCTTCTGGACCTGGCATTCAACCCCCACGTTTCACACACATACAACACCGCCGGTACACAAATTTTTTCAAACCTTATCTTAAGTTCATGTGATAAATCCCCCCCTATTCCAGGTTATATGCGTTCTTCTTCAGGGAAACAAAAAATTCCAAAAGACTCTCAATTTTCCTTTCTTTTCCACGTATAAACCATAAATGAATTTTAATTCTTTTTTCTACTCTATGTACTATCTCCTCCTTCATCTCTCTTCCCTCTTACTCCACAATCCCATCCCGCCTAAATATTCTAAAGATATAACCAGTCATACTTCTTCCAAAATTATGTACAACTCGTTTAAACGAAAGAACTAAAACCATTTAATATAATAAATATCAATATTTCTTGAATGAAACTCCCTCTCCTTCCTATCTTTACTATAAATATGCAATTTTATATTCAATAAAAATCGTCTCTATAAAAAGCAAACATAAACAAATACAAAACTCATTATAACCTAAAGGAGAGATTTTTAGATAGATTATTGTATAGTACCCACCATTATTAAGTCTCCACACATTCTCTCAATAGCTCCCTCACCAATAATGTAACCCTTACAACTTCACCTTTTTCCGGTAGCCGTTATCCATTTGAGCCATCAATAACGATCAATAGGTGACGATATGTTTTATTTCCGTCTGCCAAATAGATCAATAAACTGTTAATCACTAGGATAATAATGTACATGTTACACTTCCCTTTCTATCATTCCCAATTTTTCTACTACACTCGGTGAAATGGGTTTTTCGATTTACTGATTTACTGATCTCCCTCATCTTAACCACTTTTTGCTTTACTCCATCTGGATTTTCCTCTTTGATTTTGCATCCAATTTTTTAATAAACAAGTTTGAATATATACAACACATCAAACGGCACAATAACGGAATACCCCCATTTTAGACTTTTTTCACTCAATTGCTAATCACACAAACCAAAATGTCACAAATACAACAAGCATTTTATACACACCACTACTCACTCATTATAATTTTTTATCCCACTTAACACAATACATCAAGATTATCAGATAAGTAATACTTCCGAACAATTTGTAACTGAAAACAAAACAAAAATAAATAACACCCTTCTGTCCATTGCCCTCACTTGCTACACACATATACCAATTCAATATACATATGTACAAGTGTTGAATCAATAGAACGCTAGATCAATAGATCAATAGATCAATAGCCTAATACCAAGTTAGTTCTCATCGGCTAATTTACCCCCCACTCCATTTTCTCCAACACCCTCCACATCACCCCTCTTCACTCTATCATAGGCTTTCTCTAAATCTAAAAAACACACCAATGTACAGTTATGTCCCTGTTCCTCCATATGAGGCGTTTTTCCCATCAAGGCATCTCTAGTGTGCTAAACACTATTTGGTTTGGACTACAACACCCTCTTCACTGCTCCCGGTTATAATAAGCTCTCGCTTTGATTTTATCCCCCTATCTACTTCCACCTTGCATTTACTGCTTTCACGATTCATATAAGACGCTATTCTCACTCTGCATTTCTACATCATGAAGTTTAATCTCCTTGCCAATTATCTACTATTCGGGCATGTAACCAATAAACCTATCGACTATAAAAATTATATACATATACATATATTTTAAATTTCATAATAATACATTCAAAAAACGATGAAAATAGTAAAATAAAAGCACTCCTTTTTTTTCCCCTAAGTAAAAACAAAAAATAGTTTTTAAATAATAGCAGGGGATCAAAACCAAAAAACAACTACATTAAATTTTCCTTGCCCAATCCTGTGTACGTATATAACAATTCCCCCAAAAATATAGTTATAAAAAGTATACCAGCTATTACAAAGCTTTAAAACAAAATAACATTAAATACTTTTTGTGTTTTACGTATACCAGTCACCACCATATCACATATTCGCGACCTGACACATCAATATTGATACCTCCCATCAATACTTGTTGCAAGACAATTTCACATCAGATCTAAATCTTTCACACAGCATCCAGAACCTGCTGCATGGACATTGTGCCAAGAAGGTGAGGGCTGGAAGGCAGTTTTTGATTACCTGATTTACTGATTTACTGCTTTAGGGTATTGTAAAAATGCAAATTTTTTTACCTATTTGTTTTAAACTTTTATGGGGAAAAAGGTCGGAAGCAATGTTTTGCATAATTATGACCCTTATTTATGTAACCTATTTTCCTGTCGTCCATCCCCCGTTCCTTAAAGAAACATTAAACACACAAATTTTCCTACTCAAATAAATTTTTATATAAAAACATTAATGTTTAAAGGAAAACAAAACAAATAAATAACCACAAGCTCTCTTCCTTCTGTGTTATTGCTACTACTTATCTAATTCCCACCTATTCACTCCATGACCCAATCTACATAATAGAATTCTCAGAATAGATCAAATTAAGATTCCAGACCTAATAAACTCCCCCCACCTCCTCATTACTCACCTCAGATCAATAGTATCCTATCCCCACCTATCCTAGGCTCCATCGCATGCTGTAGCCTCCCTTAATCCTCTCGCCCAACCTACCGCTGCCTTTCTTCTTCCTTTTTTATTATTACTTCTTTCCAGGAAAGGCCCATTTGACCGTCTCTCTTGAATTCACCATAAGAATTTATTCCGTCACTGCTTTTATATCACTTCAATTCTCTCTGCTTTATTGTCTTAGCTGACTTTACTTGCCTACTCCATCTGACACCTGCCTTTGCTCCTCTCATAGACCGGCTTATCTTATGAGTTAAAAATGCCAAACCTTTTCTCTCTGAAGTTTTATAAACATAAAAAGAACCTTAACTACTTTGTTCAGTCTATCATTCCAACAAAACACAAAATTGTTTCTACAAGAATGAAAACACCAACTTTTATCAACCAAAATTAAATTCTAAACCAACCTTCTCTTTCATACTCATTACACATCAACCATTTCCAACATCGTTTATTCAAACGATAACCCACAAATATCCAATACATCTACTAATTAAAATTTCACTCATACGAGATACCTTGTTTTTTATTAACCAAATACTATGGACTTCTAATCAAATATCCACTCAATTTTAGACATACAACTCACGCTCATCAAATTTCAAGACTCACAGTACCCGATGCCTGCGTATTATAGTAATCTCATACCATGACTCGCCTAGGCTGTGCCTTATTCATTTAGCTCTGCATCCCATTTAATTCCCTGATTTTACTGCTTTACTCGGAGTCTCACTACTCAGATTTCAGCTCTTTCGTCCACTTTCAATGGATACCTTCCGTAAATAAAACTTGCATCAATTTTTCAAGATTAACTTACCATCCAATAAACTTGTACACATAAACCATTTTGTTCCCTCTCTATATTTATTTCAATATAAAACACAAAATGTTTATATAGACAAACTAAAATACCAAATTAATAATATCAATTGACATTTCTTCTCCTACTATTTTCTATGTAACCAAAACATACACAACTAACAATAAATTATCAACATCTCGTTCGCCTCCCACCCTTATTAGAGTAACACATGCAATAACACACCTATAAGTGTTATAAATGAATCACCAAGCAATACACACCAACTCCACAAGATACCAGTCTTCTCTATGTAATACAATTACCACGTCTTACTATGTTGTTATAGCAATAATACTTGCCATACTTTTAACTCAATAGTATCAATCTCAGGTATCCTCAATAGTTCTACAATAGATCAATAGATCAACCACACACCCTAATCACGAAAGGGTTATGGAGGGCAGTTTGATTTACTGAATTAACTGCTTTAAGGTAGCTGTAAATGCAAAAATTTTTAAGTTATAAACATAAAAAGAATAAATTTTTTAGTAAAAAACAATATGTTTAAAGAATACAAAAACAAAATAAAAAAAGTTATGTCCGCCCTGTTTTCTGTCCCCTCTCACACTCCCATGATGTGAATCAACTAATGATCAACTAGTCAACTCCTACTTTAGTATCAATAGATCCCAATTAGATCAAGGATGAAGTGTGGGAGGGTGATTTTGATTTTACTGATTTTACTGATTACGCTTTACTGATTTACTGATATTACTGATTTACTGCTTTAAGGTATGTAAAATACAAAATTTTTTAATGTTATTTAAACATAAAAATGAAAGAAATTTTAGTATATAAACATAAATATGTATATGTAATTACATTAACTAGAATGTGCCAAAATAAAAAATATAAAAATTAAAAATTAGAAACTAAAATAAATTTAATAACTAAAAAAAAAAATTACACACCACCAAACACACATGTCCTGAATAAACTTTCATAGAAACATTCACAAAAAAAAACTTACAAAAATAAAAAGTATATTTGCGGAAAAATTAATATTTTCAAATAAGTAAATTAAAAAAAAAAAGTTAAATCCAATAAAAAAAAATTAAACACAAATTTAAGTAACAAATTATATACATTAATTAAAAATCACAGCGCTTAGAACACAGACCATAAAATATAATAAATAAAGAACTAAAAAAAAATAAACACAATAAAATAAATATATATAATTATATATGGGCTGAGACAAGAATCAAGAGGTTAAACCTTCGAAGACACAACGTTGCATTCAAATCTCCCCAAATAGACAAATTTGTCATTAATATTATAAATATTATGTAAAATAAAAATACAATTAAATAAATAAATAGCAAAATAAAATATAAGCATGTTTCAATTTAGGAAATAAAAAATTAATATACTAATTTAGATTATTATAAAAAGAAATGAGATTTATGAAAATATTAAAGTCTACAGGTCTATGAAAATTTAAGATAGAGGACGGGTTATGCTTTTATAAGATTGCAATACAATGGACGATATTAGTACATTGATAGTAAACAGAATCAGATATATGATGAACAAGTTATAATGATTAATGTTATATATTATATTAACGAATGTTTACTAATTCTATAGGCACCGCCACCGGCTCCGTAACCACCAGGTGTCATCATACCTACTCGTAAATCCTTTCTCCTACTCTCCATTCCTTACATTCTTACTTCATTCCTTCTTCCTCATTCTCTTTCCTCTCGTCTCATCCTTTCTTCTTATCTTCCTTTCATTCTTGCTTCCTCTGTTTTTGAGCATTCCATATGCATTTTCTTCTTCTTTTTTTTCAAAAACTGGGGACCCCCTCCGTATATAAGGGCTCTAGACTCCGTTACCCCGAATTCGACTCCTGACTCCGTCTATACCGACATCTGTGACTTCCATCTACCCTAAGCTTCCATACATGGTTTGCCATCAAGTCTTCTGGGCTTCGAGTTAGATAGAAGTTTACACAACCCTTACTAGGGACTCAAAAAGCTCTCCCCCTTCTTGAGAGGGCTCAGCCCGCCACAAAACTGTTATGGGGACATAAAAAGTCCCTTGAGATTCATTTCTCAGAAACTCCGGAAGTCGGTCTGTCCAGACTCTTAAATTCGGTTCTACTCACCGACCTTAAAAACTTACCTAATCATTTAACAGTATTCAAACTTGTCAAAAATCTAATGTAAAATGAATGGAAATTTTATTAATAAGTCAATTGCCGACATGACTGGAATTTCCAAACTCTTTGTAAATGGTTTTCAAGTATCTTGCTTTCGACGTGCAAGGGCTTGCCAATGGGAAAAAATCCCCAAAATCCTCCGGAGTTTGGGATCTTGACCTGAGTTCATGACACAAAAACGTGAAAAAAGTAGCTAAAAAATCAATGAGCCAAAATAAAGGTCAAGCTCAATAAATTCTTTGCGATGGGTGAGTAAAAAAGGCAATTATTTAACGGTATGTAGGGCGCCAGATTTAACGAATTATAAAATCTGGTCATTCCGCTGTACGTTGTAGCCGTTCCAAATTACGTTAAAAAGTAGCAACGATAGTTAAATTAAAAAATGAGCTAAAAGTATAAAAAGAAGCTACTACAAAATTAGCGCAAAATTAGCGATTAGGTGCCCAAATTTAACGGATTTAGGTTGCCAAATTATAACGTGAGTATAAGTCAGTTCTGGCTGTCATGAGTATTACCTACCCATATATTATCTAATCTATTTATTAAATATATATATTATTATCATATTATAATATATATATATATATATATTATATATTAATATATATATAATAATATATATTAATATTATATATATATATATATATTATATATATATATATATTAATTAATCAGTGGTACGGTTATAATTATCGTGTAGAATAGGCAGAATAAAGAGTAACACTCCCTCTACTGATATATATATTAATAATTTTTGGGAGAATAGGTATCCATAGTATATGCGTTGCTACTTGCTTATATGATATATATTATATATTATATATCATTAGTATTTATAATATTTAATTTATATATAATTTCAATAATAGTATTTTAATTTTTGATATTTAAAAATATATAATATATAATATTATATTATATAATATATTATTAATATAATATATATATATATATATATAATAATATATATATATTAATATATCATTTTAATATAAACATTTAATATAATCTATACTAATATATTATATATATATATTAATTATATATATATATATTTTAATACTATAGATATATCATATATATATATATATATATATATTATATTAATATATATATATATATATTTATAAATAATATATATATATATATATATATATATATATTATAGTTAATAGTATAACTGTTCGACTGCTTTGGTTGTAATAAGGTTATATTAAGGAAATATTATTGTTTAAAGGAATCCATGAAAAGAAATGAATGTGAGAAGGGATTCTCACCAATTGAATCATATAGTAGATAGTGATTTTAAACGATATCAAATAATGAGGAGTGATATTCCTCATACAAAATCAATGTTAGATTGATTTTACTCACAAATCAATTGAGAAGTGATTCTCTACAAATCCACATGTGAGAGTGACTTCTTATCCACAAAATCAATCGGTGAGGTGATTATTCGGCACATAAATTACTAAATGTGAAGAGTTAGATCTCTCACAAATCAAGGTGAAAGGGATTCTCCACACATATCAAGGTGAGAGCGATTTCTCAACCAACATCAATGCGTTGATGAGATGATCTTATAGAAATCAATGTGAGAGTTGATTCTCACAAAGTTACTAAAGATGAGGCACTAGTCAGGAAGAAAATAATGCGGAGAGAGATGAATTAGGTCTAAGAAACACAATAATCAAGATTGATAGAGTGTCAAAGAGAGAGAGAGAGAGAGAGGAGACGAGATATACATGAGATATTAGAGAGTAGAGAGATAGAAGAGAGTTTAGAGGAGAGATGAAGAGGAGAGAGAGCAGAGGAGAGAGAGAGAGGATATCTGTCTATCTAATTCATCTCTATCTATCTATCTTATATCTAATTTCATATCTATCTATCTATCTTATCTATTCTATCTATCTTATCTATCATCTATAATCTTAATTCTTATCTATCGATTTATTCTTAATAGAATATGTTGAGAAAGATATCCTGTGTGTGCAGCTCTCTCTCTCTCTTTCCACTCTCCTCTCTCTACTCTCTCCTCTCTCTCTCTCTCTCCCTCTCTCCCTTCTACTCTCTCCCTCACTTCTCTGCTCTCTCGTCATCTCAACTTCATCGTACATATCTACTCTCTCTCTCTCTCAATCCATCATACCTAACATTACTTATCATAAAAATATTTTATATATATATATATATCATATATATATATTATAAGCATATCATAAATATTATACTATATATATATATATATATATATAAGTATGATATATGTATTAAAGAATATCAATAATATATGTATGGAGGGGTTATCATTCTTGAGCGAAGTGGTTCAAAAAAACTACTTGATAGCAACCCGAATCAAAATTTGATTATTTATACAAAATCTATTCAATACTGATTTTAATGCGACTACGTTACTATATATAATAAGTGACACAGAAGTTAATAAATAATACGGTGGATATTCATTTGATCGCTCTTGGTTATTTATACCTATATTTAATAAAGCTCACGCTTGCGAAAGGAAAACGATATATAATAAAAATTATTCATGTAATTTTAATCTTATAGTAAAATTTAAACTATTACTAGTTATATTATTACTATTAATATATTATATATATTATATATAGTATATATATTAATATAATATTATATATATATAATAATACCACTATATACAGAAAAAAATTCTAATTTTAATATTGTAAACTTAAATCGAATTACGAATTCAATATCCTACGTATTTATAATTAAAACTAATTAGCTCGAGACAATCTTTAATTTTATTTCAAAATCCATAATAAATTAATATATTTAATAATTTGTATGCAAGTATTATCATAGAAGTAACGCATAGTCTCCAAACTCCACATCAGAATAACATCTCATTAATAACATGAACAAATAAAACAACTGGCATTTGCTACTGGTCTGCACGAAATTGGCAATATATATAAAAGTCTATCTTTTAGCTTAGCAGATCTTGACTCTATATGAAGCGAGAGAATCATCGATCTGCTGACTCTTGAGAGCGGGCGGGGAAGATTATAATTACATTGATGTATTAATCAATATACTAAAAGATAATTTGAACTAATAGTGTTAAATACAAGAAGTTATACTATTCTAAATGAAGCTATGATATTCAAAACGTTAGCATTAAAATTTAAATGAATTAGTTAATTATTAATTAGTTCTATATATTATTGTTACCTCATAGTTATTATATTTCTTCCTAGCTAACTGCTCTTAAATAGGGATTCTTTAAAAAAATGACTGCTATTTGAGTCGGTCGTCGGCAAAAACGGAACTTGCCTAGCCATATAGGAAAAAGAACTATTTTATTGAGTCAGAGAAATAACAGTTGTCACCAATCGCTAATATTAAAAAAGAATCGAGTACGAGATATTTAAAGTCGGGCGGTTATCAGTGAAGCCTATCGAACGACATCAATATATATATATATAAATAAACTAATATATATTTGAATAAAGTATTTAAAAAAAATACTTCTATGGCTACTATCTCTACCTAGTATACTTAATATTAGAGTCAAAGAATAACTGCACTAACCTATATATATATATATAATATATATATATCGTAATATATATATATATATATATATTATATATATATATTATATATATGCGCGTGACTTTTTAATATTTTTTTGGGTTCACTAAGGCAAGTAGGCGTGGCCTACTCTGCCTAACCCAAAAGCCGTCCACTGATATATATATAACTTATAAGTATTAATATTAATATAGTATATTATATATATAGTATATTTATATATATATTAATATATATAATAATATATAGTATATATATATATATACACACACACGAAAACACACACACACATCAAAATGCCTTAGCGCGCGCACACACACATACACATTATATATATATATTATATATAATATATATATATATATAATATATATATATAATTTAATATATATATATTTAATTATATAATAATATATATATATATATATATAAATATAATATATTATATATATATTATATATATATATATATTATAAAATATAATATATATATATATATATATAATTAAATATATAATATATATATATATATATATACATAGATTAATAATATATTATATATATATATATAAATTATATATAATATTAATTATATAATATTATTATATATATATATATTAATATAATATATATAGTATATATATATATAATATATATATTATTATATAATTATATATATATATATATATATAATATATTAATATATTTATTAATATATATATAGATATATACATAATGAATTATATTATATTCTAAAGATAGCAGTTACAATTTTAATCCTTTAATAACAGAATATATTTTATAATTTTTACTATTATTATGATTTTAATATTGAATAAATCATATAAATCAGAATGCAATTTCCCTCCTATCTACTGAAAGGGGACTACTGATTGCAACACAGTGTTGTGGCCCTTTGAGCCCAAATACAATACAATTCTTTCTCTTATATTTTTATTAATTGATTAATTTTTAATATATTTTTTTTAGCATCAACTATGCAGATGCCTTTGCTCTATTAAAAGACAAGATGATTTCAGACAATGTACAATAATATTATAGTAATCGATTAATGTTGAATATTTAGCATACCTAGGAGCTTTGACACTATCAAAATTCCTTTTAAATATAAGAGTTTCTTGTCATAGCACATATAAATAATAATAATAATAATATAATATATAAATAAGAATAAAATAATAATTTAATAATAATAATTAATAATTAATATAATAATATAAGAAAATAATAATAATATAATAATATATAATTAATAATAATAATAATAATAATAATAATAATACATATAATATATTAATTAAATAATAATAATAATAATTAATAATAATAATAATAATAATAATTAAATAATAATAATTAAATAATAAATAAATAATAATAATAATAATAATTAATAATAATATAATAATAATAATAAAATATAATAATTAAATTAAATAATAATTTAAATAATTAATAAATAATAATAATAATATATAATAATTCAATAATTAAATAATAAATAATATTAATAAATAATAATAATATAGAATATATAGCTAAATTATAAATTATTTGTTTTTTAGCTTTATAATAAATACCTATCATCGATTTGACAACTTCTTACTTTCATGACATTTCATTGCCCATAAATTATCCTACTCCATGTAGCAGTGAGTCCCCAAAACCTAAGTTACCTCATTTATTTTATATTTAATTTATATTATTTATTTATTTATTCACCATATACTATTACATATTACGTTGGTATACGTATTTTCATTTACTTGCTGATTGAAAATTAAAATATATTTTTTGGAAAGAAAGTTGATAATATAGCATTCAGAAAAAATGGAATAAAGAAAAGGCGATGGTTATGAGAAATAAATACAGCAGACAGAGCGAGGTTTAAATATCCAGAGAAGATGATAGTATTAAAATGAAGTAGAAAAGTTTTTAATATGCCTTTATAATCGAATGAGTGTGAGTGATAGTAGGGATTAAGATGTGATCGCCGAAAGGATAGGAAAATTACGAGAAGAAACGTGAATGGTTATTTATAGTCTATCCTTTGCTGAAGTATCATAAATTTTGACCCCTGCAGACGAAAAAGGAAATCATTTTCGAGAATCTTTGACTCCCAATATTTATATATGGTGCGGAGAGTTGATATTAGACCAAACGCATATTACAAGAGGCCAGAAAACAAGCAAGCATAAATGTGATGAGGCTCTTTACTAGCCGTAATAGCTCGGGAAATGAAGCAGATGAGATAAGTGAGTGAGAGAGAGGGAGAGAGAGAAGAAGAGATAGAGAGAGAGATGGAACGAGAGATAGAGAGAGATGAAGAGAGAAATGAGATATGAGTGAAGAGAAGATATTAGAGACGCGACGAGGATGAGAGAGAAGAGAATGAAGAGATTGAGAAGAGATGACAAGGGGTATGTGACATGAGAAATAAGATAGAAAAGGTCCAACTGAGGTGGCTGGGACATATCCTTAGAGGATGGGGAAAGAGAGAGTTGCGAGGAGATCTTGAGAGTGGATGCAAAGGAGGTTGGAAGGAGGACCGAGTAGAGGACGCCGAGCAGAAGTGTGAGAGAATACGCAAGAGGAAGGTGGTTGCTAGTAGAGAGGAGTCACTTTCACCGAACCATACGTGGAAATGAGAAGAAATGTATAGACCGCTAGATTTAAGGAAATGAATGGAGAAAGTTTAAGCGGTTAACTACAGAGCGATAGAAATTGCCTTCCTGGGAGGCTGAAGTAAGTAAGCATTCATGATATTTATTTTTTTTTTTATTTTTTTTTTTTTTTTAAATATAGATATTTATTTATTTCTATTATTAGAGGGGGTAACATTTTTATATTATTATTATTATTTTTTTTTCTACAGATTTTTTCACTTTTATTTTTGAGTCGTTTATTTTCGGATCTTTTATTGAAAGGTTTTGATTGATCGGTTTATTGATATCATTTCTTGATGTTTATTTTGCCACTAATATTAAGAGAGAGGTTTCTAAAAAGTTAATTTAGAAGATGATAAAAATATTGAGTAGTTTTATTATTATTATTATTATTATTATTTTATTATTATTAATTATTATTATATTATTATTATTATTATTATTTAATAAATTAATTATTATTAATTCATTTAATTATATTTTTTAATTAAAGTTCATTTATAGATTTGAATATAGAGTTTATATATTATATATAATTATGTAATTATTATTATTATTATTATTATTATTATTATTATTATTATTATTATTATTATTATTATTATTATTATTATTATTATTATTATTATTATTATTATTATTATATTATATTATTATTATTATATTATTATTAATTAAATTTAATATTATTTATTATTATATATTATTATTATATTATTCATTATTAATTAATTATATATTATTAGTAATTTATTATTATTTAAATGGCATTGCATCAGTGTATTTCTCATTTCAAGTTTAACAAGAAAATTAAATTGCAGATCGTCACTAGTGAAAATAGCAACTGGAATCATCTAATTTCTTAAAGATTGACCTTTGCCTGTTTTTACAAGATCAAATATCCAAAATCAATATTCTTCCATCTACGTTATCTAATTCTTTTACTTCAGACTTTGTAATAATGGGTTCATTACTTAACTTTGATATATCTTTACTTGCAAAAGTTATTTTATCATCTTTCGAAGCGTCTTAACAGAAACTATATATCTAGTTTTTTCTACTTAAAACAGATTTGACAGAAATATACATTAAAATAAGAAAGTAATTTTTTTAAAGAAGAAAATAAAAGTTTTCTATTATTTATAATATTAATTAAATATGATGTAAAATTTTGCTAGCTGTTCGATTATATGATCCAGATATGGAAAGAAATGCTTTTCAATCTCAATCAAATATTTTTGGAACAAATTTTAAAGAACATTTGTCAAGCTGAAATTACATTCTACCCAACTATATCTAGTCCAAAATTCTATAAATATTTGTCACTATAAACAATAAAATAATTATTATAAATATTAAGTAAAATAACTTATAAAAATATAGTGCTACTTAATAGTAAATATCTTTAGTCCAATCCACGCCTTTGGGTATTGCCTAATTAAAATATATCGCTAAAAAACATAAAAATAATATTTCTAAGAATACTATTGAAAAGCTACTCCTGGCCACATGAGATACTCGTATTTAGCAAAGAACTTCTAGGACTCTTTCATAACACCATAAAATAACTGTAAAAATGCCAAGAATTGTAAATGTTTATAAAAAAAAAAAAGATTTCAAAATTACAACCAAAAAGAAACACATTGAAAGCCGCATAATAATAATCAAAAATTCATACTCGATCAAACAATGAACAAAACACTCCCGTCATTTGTATAAACATACTGGCTCCAACATAACTTATGACAACACATAAATTACGCATATTACTGACCTTCATGTACCAATTTAGATATATAAAAATACAAAGCAACCAAGTACAGCTAAATCATTCTTTTTCTAATGGTACATTGCCACTCAATGATAAAACATAAAAAAGGTATTTTTTAATTCA
>JABUQX010040261.1:0-5000 GCA_015478945.1 Trachelipus rathkii
TATTAGGTAAGGAATTCGTAAAGATTTTATACCAAAGGTTCGTGCTTTACTCAGATAATTTAGTTCATTTGCATTGTAAAATGTTAGTGAAGTAGTTAATAGGCAAAATGCAATAGACCAAATCTTCCAGACATTTGATGAGGTGAAATACCATCTCTTTTTGTCAGTCCTGCTATTGCCATTGTTTGAATCAGAATCATCGACTTCACTCACAATCTGCGATGTCGGTGTGTAAGGAAACTGACCAAGTATTCTAAGGAAATGGATAAGCATAAACGAATTTGGAAACAAATACATTGTTTTAGTTAAAATTTTTATAACTTTTTATTGATGAAAAGTACACAATGAAAAAAGTTACGTGTAATCACCATTTCAAATTTGTTACCTCAAAATTAGTGTTTCCTAAAACATCTACGAAGCAATCAGACATAGAAAATAGGTAAGCAAGATTAAACATTTCATTAACATTATACAAACAATAATATTAGATCCATGAAATATAATTGCAATAACTAATTGAAATGAATAAATTAAGGCATGACAAATTGCGATTGAAATATTAATCATTTATAATCAAATAAGTTCAAAGCAGGGCAAAGAGTTTGATGTAAGTTTCATAATCGATTGTGTAATTTCTTAATGCTTAAATTTTTGCTTTCTATTTTATACTTTATCATTAAAAACTATATTAATGAAAATTGATTTTATAAGAACCATTAGTGCTGTTCATTTGATTATCTTTAAATATATAAATATATATATATATATATATATATATATATATATATATATATATATATATATATATATATATATATATATATATATATATATATATATATATATATATATATATATATATATATATATATTTTTATATATATATATATATATATATATATATAGATAGATAGCAGTATATATATATATATATATATATATATATATATATATATATATATATATATATATATATATATATATATATATATGAATTTGATCACGGGATGTGGTGGGGTAGAGAGTGTGGTTTTCGTTTCTGCTGATTTACTGCTTTAGGTCCAAAAAAACATAAATTATTAAAATAATATTTAAAATTTTACAAAAAATTTTTAAAAGAAGAAAATAAAATTCTTTTAATAATTTAATAATGAAACAAATTTTTATTAAATATAAACTTTGAAAAAATTTTTAGTTAATGTTCAAAAAAAAAATTATTAAAGTTACAGTTAGGAAAGAAAATGTGAATGTTTCAGCTTAAAGGAAAACTAAATTAAGTTAATGTTTGATCGAAGAACGAAATATAGTATATGACTTTGAAAAAATATTTGCTTTAGTTGTATCACTAGGATTCGGCAATGTGTGCGTGTGTTTGTTTGTTATGATTTTCATTGGAATATGTACACCATGTCTTTGATTAAGTAGGATACTTTGTTAATGTTATCAATTATTCGTCGTTCAGTAGGTTTAGAGCGTTCTTATACTAATTTTGTTAGGAAATGTTAAGTTTTGTCAAATATTACTGTTAGTTATTAATGACATGTTAGAAACGTAGGGTTAGGTTAGGTTTTGTTGGGTAATGTTAGAATTGGTAGAGAATTTTGTTAATGTCAGCATCTATTCATAGTTCAAAATGTTGGTATCTTTGATAGGTATTTAGGACACTTTGTTAACGTTAGCATTTATTCATAGTTTAGCAAGTTAGATATGTTGAGTAATGTTCAGTCTCGGTATGTTATGATGCCTTATAGTAAACTATACGCTAGTTTGTTAAATAAGGGTCTGCAATTTATGTTGGCAGAAATGATTTGTCGGGAATGTATTTTATGTTAACGGTATTGATTTGTATGGATTAAGAAACATTGGCATTTAGTCATAGTTCAATATGATTGATACAATGTAGGATATGGTCAGGTTGTTAGGCTATGCCAAGTATTGTTATGTATTCTTGATTGATTATGGCTTAGTCTTTTCAATAATAGTCTTTTATTCATACTTAAGGTATGTTAGGGTAGCTATGCTATGTTAGCTTTGATAAAAAAAAACTTGGTTTATGGTAACAGTTATTCGTAGTTTAGTATGTTAGATAAGATAAATAATGTTAAATTTTGACGGGTTTTGTTAGATATTTACTATATTAACAACTATTGATATGATGGAAAAGTATCGTTAGGTTAAGCCAGTTGTGTAATGCTAGGTTAGCTATCAGTTTAGAAAAGAAAAATATAATTGAGAATTTAATAAGCAAAAAAAAAAACACATATATGCAGTGCTGCCAAATTACAGCTATATTCGTTGTTACTATATTTCACCAGTTTGTCTAATTAATTCACTAAATTTATAATAAGTAGTAGGAAATGTGATAAGCATAAAATAATTTTCATGTTTTGTTCTGCTATTATCTGAAATTGAGGGAGATTAAAATGGGATAAGCCTAAAAGTATTTCATGCTAATTTCTCAACGTGCTCGACATGACTATTGTGTAATATTTTGTAATACATATTAAGAGTCACAAGATTTTAAAGTCTCTTCGGAAAAGATATGCTAACGTGAAGCAATAATTAAGTTTGTTAGTATATTCTCTGTTAACAAATATATTACGGCATAGGAATACGCTGTATCAAGTTTAAAAAGGATTAATTATAATGATTTTATGTATTATTCATACAAAGAACACATTTTTATGTTATGTTACACACATAATAAAGTTTAAATATGACTTTAATCACTTGATCAATAGATCGCAGATGACAGGGAAGGGGTGATGTATTGATTTATTGATTATTTGATATTTTTAATAAAAATTTAGTAAAAACAAAATAGTTTTAATAATGTACATGTAATGTAGTTATTTTCAAGTACTCATTCTTAAATATTTGCAGAATATGTGATGTAAGTTTAACAATTTGCTCAAGAAGAGCATTAGTGGGGTGAAACTTTGTGCATATCAATTCCAATGGATGGTGAATTAAACATTGATCATTTCCAATCAAATGAATCTCCGGCCAATATTCCCAAGATGAAGCTCTAAAACGTTTGGGAGGTAGATAAATAAAGGAGTTCAAATAATAATAATAATAATAATAATAATAATAATAATAATAATAATAATAATAATAATAATAATAATAATAATAATAATAATAATAATAATAATAATAATAATAATAATAATAATAATAATAATAATAATAATAATATAATAATAATAATAATAATAGTAATAATAATAATAATAATAATAATAATAATAATAATAATAATAATAACAACAAAATAATAATAATAATAATAATAATAATAATAATAATAATAATAATAATAATAATAATAATAATAATAATAATAATAATAATAATAATAATAATAATAATAATAATCACACTAAATTCAATAACAATTTATTTGTCTACTACTACTACCACCACTGTTAGAGAGTTGAGACCTGTGTATTCGATCAACACCTATCATTGATGTAACATATATTGCGTGTCAAAAACAAGTATTGGATTCAAGCGCCGTATTACTCTGGCTCAGCTCACACTCAGTCTCTTTTCTCAGCTATGCTCTGGGCACTTAATTTTTTCTGGGCCCCCACCCTGGTGGCTCTCAAACGCCTCGGTAGGAACTTAAAACTCTCAAAATCAAGTTCTACGGGTTCAAACAAAATAGGGAAAGATACCCCCACTTGGACTATTGTTTACTTATTTCAAGATTCGACTCCGGCTTCCGCTCAGGCTCAGTGAACTCCAAAATAGGATTACCTCAGGATTCGACTCATTCTCTGACTCGATTCCTTCTTAAAAGCCTGTTGGCTGCTTTTTTTCATCTAACCATGGTCATAGCAGGTTTTGGGCTCAAGCAAACCCCTGGTGGTCACCAACATCATAAATTAGATAGCAAGCTTGAAATGGATACGATCAATAGAACTCGAGAATGAAAATTGAACCCTAAACCTGTGACTCATTACCATAGCATATATATATATATATATATATATATATATATATATATATATAGTATATATATATATATATATATATATATATATATATATATATATATATATATATATGTAGATGTAAAGTTAAGCTCCAAAACGCTTTAGTTAATCTCGAAACGGGTTCTGTGGACCTTGAACCCATGCTTTGACATTCAAGCGTCGAAATAATAGAAATTAAAAAGGTTGCCGACATGACTTGAATATCTCAAGCTGGTTTAGAGGCTAGACCGTCAAAAACGGTCTCGCCGACCTTAGAAACCCCTAATTTGAAGTTTCAAACGTCAAAATCTAACGATGTACTGAAATTCAAAAGTCAGTGGAAGATATGACTTGATTTCCTACCATTCAGAAGGTCTAGAACCTCCGAAAACACCTTGCAGCCCTTTGAAATGCGTCACAGCCATTAATGCAGTGTTGGCACTGAAACCTGCAAATCTCCTCCGAGCTGGGGGCTTTGACCAAGTTAGATGCTGACATGACATGGTTGATCGTCCTGTGGAAAAAGTGTCAGAAAAAGATGCTAAAAAGTGCAAAAATCTTGGTATAAGGCCCTTAGCCAAAAAAAAAAAACTTTATATGAGTGCAGGGATATAGAGGAGGTGACACCACCAGCAATAAAAATACCATTTGAGTAGAACACGGACTTTCTAAGATACCCAAAGGACATCCTAAAACTTCTTTACTGGTGTTGAACTCCCTGAAATGCGTCCTGGGTCAACGAAGAGAAATGGGCACCACCTCCCATGCATATCAAATTTCAGGGGGATACGACCTGTCTAACAACCCCTAAAGGGGAGCTGAAAATTTAAATTTTAAGAAGGACTTCACACCTACTGACGAACAAGGTGATACGTAACCTCGTGGTAGAAGAGGTTACTTCATCAAAAGTGGAGGTACTCAAGTTTCAGTGTGATGATCTCCTTTAACCTCCCAAAACGGAGTGGGATAAATTTATTTTAAGATACAGACCAAACCGTTCTTATTACAACTTATAAA
>JABUQX010040261.1:7500-10000 GCA_015478945.1 Trachelipus rathkii
ATATATATATATATATATATATATATATATATATATAAATATTATTAATATTACTATCATTATCATTACTACCGTTACTATTATTATCACTGTCATTACCATCACTACCATCACTATTATTATCATTATTACCATTATGGTTATCAACACTATCATTAATATCATCATTACAATTACTATCATTATCATTATGATTACTATAATTAACATTAACACCACTATCATCATTATTACTATATTATCACTATCAATATCATCATCACTATCACTATTAATAACACTATCACCAATTAATAATACTGTCACCAATTAAATAATAACACTATCAATAATTAAAAACACTATCACTACTAATTATTAATATTATCACTAGATTGTAGAATGTTCCAAATCTCTTCTTACGGCGACGGCCGCGGGGGGTGCTGTGTCTGTCTCAATACTCTTTGGCACGGATGACTGCCTGCTCTCGATGAGTGGGCGAATGTCCTTGATAGTGATTTGATCCCATACGTCGTACAGTGCCTGTCGCAGGTCCGGGGTCCGTGGAGGGGTTTGAAGCTGTCGGATCCAACGTTTCAGGATATCCCATAAATGTTCGGTTAGGTTGAGGTCCGGACTATATGCTGGGTACTCCAGCGTCGTAATTTGAACCGTCCTAAGGTAATCATTCACACATTGGACCTTGTGTGGTCCTGCATTGTCAGTGCATTGATTACGAAAAAAGAGTCATCGATGTAGGGGAGCATATGGCACGACATAGCAATGAGCTCTCGGCTTATGTAAACCCGCTCTTCAAACTGCTCCTGGGTGAGGAATCTTGAGACAAAGTGCGTACACCGCGCGGTACATGTTCAAATTTTGTGCGAGGATCATGTGGCAACTGCCATGAGAAATTCCGACAATATTGTCAACATCATCGATGGATTGCCTCCGGTTAGTTCGGATTACCTCCCGTAATCTAGCAATGGTGCCATCATTACGCGCTGTTAATGGTCTACCGACACTTTCATCTTCCAGCGACTCCCGCCCTTCTTTAAAGCTTGTATACCACTCGTTAACTCGGGTTCGCGATAATGATTCATCACCATACACCTCCTTTATCAAATTGAATGTTTCTGTAAACGCTTTCCGTAATTATACACAGAATTTAATGTTTGCACTCTTTCCGACAACACACAACGACAATTCCTCAAAGCAAACTGAATTGTACACACGGACACATACCCCAGGTCGCTTTAGTTTACGTAGGATTTTTGTTTCCCAGTTTTTTTTTCAGATTTTACAGCTTAGATTTCTCAGCCTTTTTTTGTATATGAACCTTCTCTACTTCTTTTATATAGAACAGCGTTTAGAAATCCGGCCTTGATTCTATTCCCGTTAGTGATTCAATTTATGTTGACATTATTCCTCCAATTGATCCAAAGTCTCTTGTAATTGAGAATCATATTTGATTTTCTCTATTTTATTATCCTATAAACTGCTTCTAATTGAAGGAATAAGGTCTTAATTAGGTTTCTACAAATTGTTTTAGTCTATTCCTACAATATTTTATATCTCCAAATTCTACCTTTGGAGTTAAAAATATTGCGAGTTAAAAGATACAATTTCTTCCAGATTGTAATTGATGTTTCATTATTTCTTTCTTTTTTAGACCTGGATTAAAGGATTCTTCGATAGGTCAATGAAAATAGCTGAATACATAGTTTCGGAATATTTCTTATCCAATTTCTCTACCTGTCCTATTATTTTATGCAAATTATTAACAACCAATTACAAGCACTGTTAGCGAATTTACTTTGATCATTAACATGTCTTTTTTTCAACATTTTTTTTAATTTTTTAAACATATTAATTTTTGTCCTGCCTTGTAAAGCATATTGAAAAGTTAATTTTTTTACGAGGAAAATTATCGATTAATATATCGATAAAATATCGATTAATCGTTGCACAAAAATTATTATAAAAATAATATGGCTGATCGATATTATTATATCGATCGTCCCAAGCCAAAGTTATGAGCATGTTCTCTCGCAGAAATCAATGTAAATTTTTTTTTTACTTTTACTAGAAATTGTAAAATATTGGATCTCTATAATAATAAATAACAGAGATAATACTCTTAATATTAGCAAATATTACTTTAATATTACTTATCAAATCGATTTGTATTGAAATTTTAATATAAAATTAAATTTCTTTAGCATTCAATGACTTTGAAGTGACGCTGATTTTCAGTCTCTGTTTGTCGTGCGTTGAAACATCTAAACCTATCGCTTGAAATTATATTTCGTATATTAACTATGACTTCGATTGTATCTGACTGTTAAATATAAAAGAACAGTTAAATGGAAAATTTATAGAAACTAAATTATAAAACATTATATTACTTATTATTTGGAATATAGTAAATATTGAACTTTATCAAATATTTGGTCTCGCTCTTGCCTTATCAAAAGTAATACTGCTATTATTATTATTATTATTATTATTATTATTATTA
>JABUQX010040261.1:15000-27500 GCA_015478945.1 Trachelipus rathkii
TAGTAGTAGTAGTAGTAGTAGTAGTAATTATTATTATTATTATTATTAGTAGTATTATTATTATTATTATTATTATTATTATTATTATTATTATTATTATTATTATTATTATTATTATTATTATTATTATTATTATTATTATTATTATTATTATTATTATTATTATTATTATTTTTATTATTATTATTATTATTAGTTATTATTATTATTATTATTATTATTATTATTATTATTATTATTATTATTATTATTATTATTATTATTATTTTCTCTATTATTATTTATTGGTATTATTTATTACTGTTATTATTATATTTATTATTATTACTATTGCTTATTATTATCGTTATTATCATTGTTATTTTTTATTTTTATTATTATTATTATTATTATTAAGTTATATTACTATTATTATTTTTACTCATTAATTATTAAATTATTATTATTATTATTATTATTATTATTATTATTATTATTATTATTATTATTATTATTATTATTATTATTATTATTATTATTAGTTATTATTATTATTATTATTATTATTATTATTATTATTATTATTAATTTTATTATTGTTATTAATGCTATTATTATTATTATTATTATTATTATTATTATTATTATTATTATTATTATTATTATTATTATTATTATTATTATTATTATTATTATTATTATTATTATTATTATTATTATTATTATTATTATTATTATTATTATTATCTTTATATTTACTATCAGTATATTTCGCTATTACGAATCCCATTTTTTCTCTTATTTATTTATAATGTTTTTCGTATTACTATTATTTTGAGCTCAATGGACGAAAACGTCCCCCTAGTAGCCCTTTTCTCTTCTATTTATTATTATATTTAATTTCTGTAAGCATAACAATGTATTATTTAGTGAGAATAAAGTATTTTTTGATTTTGATTATTATTATTATTATTATTATTCAAGTAGAAAAGGTTACAAAAGACTCACCCATTTACCTCATCATATTATTATTTTTATTTATTTTTTTATTACATTCGTTTATAGAAAGTTAGCGCGGCTACACTTCTCAGGTGTGTAATAAAATATTTACGACCTTATTTATTTATCTGGCTCACCATAACTATTCATAAGTACCCGGTCGTGTGCGTATTAGGGGTTGGCTGGGATAAATGTTCGGTTGTGTAGTGGTGGTTGGTACTACATTCAACTATTAAATAACCTGTACAGCACTAATCCATTGATATGCATAATATGATAAATTTTTGCAATTAAAGATTTTAGAGCATATAATTTATTTTGTAAATAGTCACATAAAATAATAATGAAGAAATTACGCATGATCACGATTCATATCTATTTATTGGATTTAATTTGAGGTTTTTGTATATTCCTTATATAATTTATTTAGCACGTAACTGGATAGGAATATAAATAAAACTAATCGATATTGAGTAAGAAAATTAAAATGATTTCTTTTAAATAACATAAATAGGGTCAATAAGTATGACTGATTCATAATATTTTTAGGTCTCAAAATTGAACTTCTAATTTGGAAGGTAGACATAATGGGATTAAAGATTAAAATATTTTTATTAATAATAATTCATGTTTCATATTTGTGAAGCATGAATGCTGCTGTGGACCGAAAGCGAAGAAGAAAACGTGGTCCCAAAACAAATTTTGAAAGAGTTAGCCGTAACCTTCCCTACAAAGCTAAGATCAAGGGGGAAGTTGTACGCATGCGCCACCGTAAAATTCTACCAATGACATTCACTCGTGCAAAAAAACATAGCTAACTCAATTATTTCCAACAAATGTTTTGAAGAGAACAAACTTCACGTGGAGTTTCCAGTTTCTGGTTTGGAGAAACAAAATAACAAAATATGGTTTATTTCAGATTCGCGCCAGATAAATAGCATTAAACCAGATATATTTGGGCAACCCCAGTATTCATGATACACTATCTGTCTTACAGGGCAGTTGTTTCTTCAGTATATTAGATCTTACGCAAGCATTTTGCACACTTCCCATTCATAAAGCTTGCCAAATATATTTTGCAATTACAAGCCTACTGGGTAAATACAACATTATACTCACCTGCTTACCTATGGGATGCAATAGTTCGTCATCTGACTTCCAAAGGGCTTATGAGCATTGATTTTTCCGACATTGATAAATGTTATACGTATATTGATAATATTATGTTTACATCAAAAACAGAGGAATAACACCTAGATTTATTGAAAAGGGTTTTGAAGAGACTTTAGTACCACATAAATTTAAATAAGGAAAAATATGCCAGACCGAATATAGTGAATTACTTTACTTAAGATTTTAAAATAAGGACGGAGTATGACCTAATCTTGAGATAGTGGAAGTTATTTTAAAAATTAATAAATCAAAAACCATAAAAAAGCTAGGAGGTTTTATAAGTCGTGTTAGCATCACATTATCTCTCAATAAAAAGCTTCTAAGAGGTTGGGTGTTCTGAGGAGCTTACAGATTTTCCAACCACTCCAGTTGCTTTCTCTATTTAAGGATGTCTGTTCGCCCTTGTATGAAGTATGTATCGCAAATCTGGGGTGCTTCCATTCATGGTTCATTCCTTGATATAGCAGTTAATATATATTTTGATTGGTAAACGCTCATCCACTAACTAATTCTCTCCATCTAGTTCTAGCTCTCACGTTGTTGCATCACTCTTATTTTTTTTACATTTACATTGCTCTTCTGAATTCTCTAATCGTACACCTACTAATTTGAAGAGAGCTAGTGCAAATCGGCTTTCCACACACTTGTCCTTTTTCTATCCAACTCTCTGACCCCAGACTTGACCGCTATGCTCAGTGTAACATGTGCCCCACTGGTAAAGTCTGGAACCCATTCTCTTCATCTATTTTTCCAATTTCCTTATATTTGAACACTTTCAAACGCTATGTATTAGGGCATGTCGGCCTTTGATTTCCGACTTATTTATTATGTTTTTTCTTATTTGAATTTTAATAGGTTTCTGCCCTTTGCCCATTGAAGAAAGACATAAAAAGAAAAAAGTAGCTAGCGAGAAAGAAAAGAAAGATTTGGAAAATATTGTTTACTATTGTCTGCTCATTATGAAATAAAATAAAACATTTAGGTTCTCCTTTTATTTAATTAGTTTTAAGTGATCAGCACCATATATATATATACATATATATATATATATATATATATATATATTATAAAAATAACAAGATACAGATATATTATATATATATATATATATATATATATATATATATATTATATATATTTATATATATATATATATATATATTATATATAGATACTTTTAATATAGATATATATATTTTTATATTAGTTAGTATCATATATATAGTTATTATTATTATATATATATTATATATATTATTATATCTATATATATATATATATATATATATATATATATATATATATATATATTATATATATATATATATATATATATATATATATATATATATATATATAAAGATGAAAAGGAAGACAAACACCAAGGAGAGTGCCATTGTATATTAAGAACGTTTCGCGCTATAGCTAAGCGCATCATCAGCTATAAGTAAATAATAAATTATAAATAAACAATGTCTATAATATTTACGATTATATAAAATATATCAAATATATAGAAAACTAAAAATATATAAAAATTACAAAAAATTACAAAAAAAATAAATCTATTATTAACCTCGTTTTACTAACCTAACATACTGGATGAACCAAAAGAATGAATGAACAAGATAAAATCGGAACACTATTTATACCTAAATTATACTCTTGTATGGAGTACTGCTCTCATATCTTGGGGGGGGCTCTGATTTCACCCGGCTTTTAGATAGGGTCGAATCAAAGGCCAAAAGGCTTATAAACTGTCCAGTACTTTCTAGTTCACTTGACCCCTCTATCTTTGCAGCGCGATGTCGGTGCTTTATCTTTTTTCTATACGTACCTTAGCGGCAAGTGCTCGAGGGAACTTTCCACTCGCGTACCACCACCTTAACAACGCCCACGAAGCACAAGGGGTGCTGTGTCGGCACATGAGTTTTGTGTTGATATTGGTAACTCCAGGCTTGTTCGCTGAGGTGATTCCTTCTTTCCTGCCACCTCTGTTTTGTGGAATTCTCTTCCATCTTCTGTGTTTCCTACTCAATTTAATCTCCCTCACTTTATAGCCTGCTTCTTTGCTCATCTGCGTAATTTGCGTTAGATGAATATTTGAGGCGTAAAACATCCCCTCCTTGAATGGGGCTCTGCCCGTGAGCGGCGGTGACAAATGAAAATATATATATAGTATAGCGTTATATATAGCAGTATAAGGTTATATATAGTATATATATATATATATATATATATATATATATACAGCAGTATATATAGCAGCAGTATATATATATATATATATATATATATATATATATATATATATTTACAATCATACCTGTTTATTAACTTTGTAAGGTGCATTCAGAAGACACAGGAGAGAAATAATACATGATAAAGAGCGGCAAATAGGAATAATTATTTCTTGAAAATTCCTGTTCAAAATGCTGAGGTAAAATAGTGCGATTATCAAAGATGAAATAAGTTCTACCATGAAGACGATGATTAGAATATCAAAATAATTAATGATTAACCTTTTGAAGGAATACAGCTGCAAGACAGTGATTTTACATCTTCTCAAATCTGTTGCAGTAATTTTATTTGGCTTGGCTTGTTTCTCAAACATTTCTGTTTCAGATAAGTTTTCAATTTTGCGGCAACATTTTGTAGCAGTTTTAAAAACAGTACAAAACCCGTCTGATGAATATTTCCTTTTATAAAACTTTTTAAGAGTAGCATTACAATACTTCTCCTCTACATTTCTTGAGTAATTTGTTAAATCGGAAAATGCAGCTTCAAATAGAGTACCAACTGTTTTAAGGATCCCATGGAATAGTGAAGAATAAATCGAAACAAGTAAAATACTTATTGTTGTTACAAACAGATAAAAACACATATGATACGCGTTTCTAAATAATAGAATTTGAATTATCCCAACTAGTAATGTGAACACAATTCCAGTAATTAGAACCAAGTATGGAGCTATGCTATTAAAATCTGGCTTCCAGTGTTTCTTCTCATTAATTTGTGTGGTTGCCAGAAAGGTGCTTAATATGTTGAGAAGCTCACAAAGCGTATATGAATTTTTCAGGCTCAAAAAATTCATTGACAATAGACCAATATAGAGGAGGCTATCATTTATTCGGTAAGGAATTCGTAAAGATTTTATACCAAAGGTTCGTGCTTTACTCAGATAACTAAGTTCAATTGTATTGTAAAATGTTAGTGAAGTAGTTAATAGGCAAAATGCAATAGACCAAATCTTCCAGACATTTGATAAGGTGAAAACCCAACTCTTCTTGACAGTTCTGCCATTGTCATTGTTTGAATCAGAATCATCGACTTCACTCACAATCTGCGATGTCGGTGTGTAAGGAAACTGACCAAGTATTCTAAGGAAATGGATAAGCATAAACGAATTTGGAAACAAATACATTGTTTTAGTCAAAAAATTTATAACTTTTTATTGATGAAAAGTAGGCAATAAAAACAGTTTATGTAATCACCATTTCAAATTCGTCACTGCAAAATTAATTTTTCCTATAACATCTAAGAAACAAGATATACACAATAGGTAAGCAAGATTAAACATTTCATAAACATTATATAAACAATAATATTAGATCCATAAAATATAATTGTAATAATTAATTGAAATGAATAAATTAAGGCATGACAAATTGCGATTGAAATATTAATCATTTATAATCAAATAAGTTCAAAAGGCAAAGAGCTTGATGGAAATGCTTTCTAAAATCGATTGTGTAATTTCTTAATGCTTTAAATTTTTGTTTTCTATTTTTTATACTGTACATTAGAAATTATATTAATGAAAATTGATTTTATAAGTTCCTGTATTGCTAAACAAATACAACATCCATCAATATATATATATATATATATATATATTAAGAAGAGCAGTATATATATATATATATATATATATATATATATCAATTGATCACGGGATGTGGGTCGGGTGGGTGGGTAGAGAGGGTGGTTTGCGTTTCTGCTTTACTGCTTTAGGTAAGTTAAAACATAAATTATTAAAAATATTTAAATTTACAAAAAAATCTTTTAAAGAAGAAAAATAAACGTTATAATTTAATAATGCTAAGTCGTATTAGTAAATAAACTTTAAAAACATTTTTTTAGTAATGTTCAAAATAAAAATTATTAAAGTTACAGTTAGGATTAGAAAAGAAAATGTGAATGTTTCAGCTTAAAGAAAAACTAAAATTGGGTTAATGTTTGAGCGAAGGACGAAATTCAATGTATGACTTCAAAAAATAACGTCCTGTATATGATGCACTAGGATTAGATATTTTGTACATGTGTTTGCTTATTATGATTTTACAGGGATTTGTACATCGTGTCTTTAATATGTAAGGGGACTTTGTTCATGTTAGCAATTATTTGTAGTTCAATAGGTTTAGATCTGTTAGGTTATATTAGTTTTGTTAGGAAATGTTAAGTTTTGTCAATATTACTGTTAGTTATTAATGACATGTTAGAAACGTAGAGTTAGGTTAGGTTTTGCTGGGTAATGTTAGAATTGGTGGAGAATTTGGTTAATGTCAGCATCTATTCATAGTTCAAAATGTTGGTATATTTAATAAGTATGTGGGACACTTTGTTAACGTTAACATTTATTCATAGTTTAGTAAGTTAGATATGTTGAGCAATGTTCAGTCTCGGTATGTTATGATGATTTTTAGTAAACTATAAACTAGTTTGTTACATAAAGGAATGCAATTTATGTTGGCAGAAATGATTTGTCGGGAATGTATTTTATTTTAACGGTATTGATTTGTTTGGAATTTAAGAAACATTGGCATTTATTCATAGTTCCAAATGATTGGTACAACGTAGGATGTGGTCAGGTTGTTAGGCTATGCCATATATTTTTATGTATTCTTGATTGATTATGGCTTAGTCTTTTCAATAAAAGCCTTTTATTCTTACTTAAGGTATGTTAGGGTAGCTATGCTATGTTAGCTTTGATAAGATAAAAAAAAACTTGGTTTATGGTAACATTTATTCGTAGTTTAGTATGTTAGATAGGTAAGTAATGTTAAATCTTGACGGGTTTGTTAGATATTACTATATTAACAACTATTGATATGATGGAAAAGTATCGTTAGGTTAAGTTTTGTTAGGTAATGCTAGGTTAGCTATCAGTTTAGAAAAGAAAAATATAATTGAGAATTTAATAAGCAAAAAAAATCACATATATGCAGTGCTGCCAAATTACAGCTACATTCGTTGTTACTATATATTTCACCAGTTTGTCTAATTAATTCACTAAATTTATAATAAGTAGTAGGAAATGTGATAAGCATAAAATAATTTTCATGTTTTGTTCTGCTATTATCTGAAATTGAGGGAGATTAAAATGGGATAAGAATAAAAGTATTTCATGCTAATTTCTCAACGTGCTCGACATGACTATTGTGTAATATTTTGTAATACATATTAAGAGTCACAAGATTTTAAAGTCTCTTCGGAAAAGATATGCTAACGTGAAGCAATAATTAAGTTTGTTAGTATATTCTCTGTTAACAAATATATTACGGCATAGGAATACGCTGTATCAAGTTTAAAAAGGATTAATTAAAATGATTTTATGTAATATTCATACAAAGAACACATTTTTATGTTATGTTACACACATAATAAAGTTTAAATATGACTTTAATCACTTGATCAATAGATCGCAGATGACAGGGAAGGTGTGATGTATTGATTTATTGATTATTTGATATTTTTAATAAAAATTTAGTAAAATCAAAATAGTTTTAATAATGTACATGTAATGTAGTTATTTTCACGTTACGTTTATCCAAAATGTGTTCAAATATGGCAAAGTGGTAAAGCAATAGCGCATAGCAGAATGGGAGAGGGGCTTGTATAGGGTGTTTGCGCTACACCTTTACTGCGTGCTTATATAAGAGACGTTAAGGTAAGCCATATCCATTCACAGTTGGGACAGCAGTGTGTAAAGTACACGTAAGAAGGAAGCTTCGTTAAATAATAATAATAATAATAATAATAATAATAATAATAATAATAATAATAATACACACACACACGTACAAAATATTATATACATAAATTAATAATAATATTAATAATAATAATGATAATAATAATAACAATAATAATAATAATAATAATAATAATAATAATAATAATAATAATAATAATAATAATAATAATAATAATAATAATAATAATAATAATAATAATAATAATAATAATAATAATATTAATAATAATAATAATAATAATAATAATAATAATAATAATAATAATAATAATAATAATAATAATAATAATAATCGGCACAAAACCAATAAAAAAATTATAATAATAATAATAATAATAATAATAAAAATAATAATAATAATAAAGTTCAAGAGGACTGACAGACTATGGTGACTACTACTACTACTATCAGTGTTTTCGATCTCAGTACCTATCATTGATGTAACATATATTATGCAAGTCAAAAACAAGTATTGGATTCAAGCGCCGTATTACTCTGGCTCAGCTCACACTCAGTCTCTTTTCTCAGCTATGCTCTGGGCACTTAATTTTTTCTGGGCCCCCACCCTGGTGGCGCTCAGACAATTCCAAGGAGCTTTAAACCCTCAAAATCAAGTTCTACGGGTTCGTAAACACAGGGAGGGTGATACCCCACTTGGACTATTGTTTACTTATTTCCAAGACACCTGACTCGGCTTCCGCTCAGCCCTCAGTGAACTCCAAAATAGATTACTCAGGATTGACTCATTCTCTAACTCCGATTCCTTCTTAGAAGCCTGTCTGCTGCTTTTTTTCATCTAACCATGGTCATAACCAAGTTTTGGGGCTCTACAACCCCCTATGGTCACCACCATCAACAATTAGGATCCCAAGTGTGAAAGAAATACGATGACTAGAACTCTAGAATAAAAACTTGAACCATAACTCTATGACTCATATTACCATATATATATATAGCAGCAGGACCTAGTATAATAATAAGATATGCTATATATATATATATATATATATATATATATATATATATATATATATATATATATATATATATATATATATATATATATAATATATATATAGATATAGAAGCTAAGTCCAAACGCTTCAGCGGTTCCTCGGAAAACGGGTCTGACCTTGGAACCCATTCCTTTGACACCAAGCGTCGAAATAGGAAATTTCAAGTCAGTTGCCGTCAGTGGATCTCCGGATTTGGTTTAGAGAAGCTAAACCGTCGAAAATGGTCTCGCCGACCTTAGAAACCCCTAATTTGAAGTTTCAAACGTCAAAATCTAACGGTGTACTGGAAATTCAAAAGTCAGTGGAAGATATGACTTGGATTTCCTACCATTTAGAAGCTCTAGAACCTCCGAAAACGCCTTGCGGCCCTAAACGCGTCACAGCCATTGACGTGCAGCTCTGCCGGAAAAAATCCGTAAACTCCTCCGGAGTTAGGGGCTTTGACCAAGTTAGATGCTGACATGACATGGTTGATCGTGCAATGTGGAAAAAGTGTCAGAAAAAGATGCTAGAAAGTGCCAAAATCTTGGTATAAGTCCCTAGCCAAAAAAAAAATAAAAAAATAATAACTTAATATGAGTGCAGGGATAAATAGAGGAGGTGACACCACCAGCAATAAAAATACCATTTGAGTAGAGGAACACGGACATTCTAAGACACCCTAAGGAGGATCCTAAAACTTTAATTGGTGCTGAACTCCCCGAAATGCGTATCCTCGTCAACGACGAGGTGGCACCACCAAATATAAGTATATCAAGTTTCAGGGGGATACGACCTGTCTAACAACCCCTAAAGGAGAGCTGAAAATTTAAATTTTAAGAAGGAACTGGCACCCCTACGGAGGAACAAGGTGATACGTAACCTCGTCGTAGAAGAGGTTACTTCATCAAAAGTGGAGGTACCAAGTTTCAGTGTGATACGATCTCTTTAACCTCCCTAAAAGGGAGGGATAAATTTATTTTAAGATACAGACCAAAACCATTCTATTACAACTTATAAATAGCACGACAATATATTACATTTGATTCATTTTGGATTCAACCAAAAAAAATAGTTTTACATGGGGCGTGTTTAAAGAGTGATCATACAAGCATTAAGTTTTCCTCGAAAAAAAACAGTAAGAGATGAATAATAGGTAGAAATTGTTGATTACTCATTCCTAATTTGATAATGAACATAAAATTAAAGACTGAGTGATAAGGCGTTTTGAAGATGATTAGCGCGGATATTAGATGGTTATGAAAAATTCAACTAACAAGTAAGCGAAGCCATCGAAATCAATTCAAACTTACAATCTATTCTATTAAAAATATCTCAATTTGAATCACATAAGTTGAAGTCCTGTAGGATCAATTCATATAAGTTATAGTACTTAACATTTCGGATTCTTTATAATAATGTAAGATATAACAATTAAGAAAATGAAAGAAAAATGCATGATTGATTAATTTTAAAACTTTTTGTAAAACGAAGTCATTAGTAGTGATTCCTATCGGTTTGTCCAGAAGGCTTAAACACAAATTTACCTACGTAAAATTTCTAGGAACATTTATAGGGAAAAGAATTAATATAAGTACTCCCAAGAGAACACTGACCACATACGAGAGATGTACATGGTGATCGGAACATGAACTTCTGAAGAGTGTTGATGTCCTATAAGGTTTTAGTTGAAAATCCTCTTATAATATTGCATTAAAAAATTTGAATAAATAATTACTTGCATTTTTAAAAATCTTCTTGTAGAACTTCAATGGTAAAATTTATTAATACTTGCATATTGTCGTCTTGACTAGCTGGATAATTGAAAAACGATATAATCGATCGGACTGATCCTTTATCCTCCACGGAGAGATGCCGAACGGTTGAACTAGTAATTAGGTGAAAAAAGTTTTAATTCGGGTTGTAAATGTATATTAAATTAACGTATTAAAGAAAGCAAATTAAAAGTCTATATTACAAATATATTTATTGAAAGAATCAACGAAAAATGAAAAAGAAATCCAAAATTTATGCGTTTTAAGAAATGATTTATTCAAAAACGTGTAAGATTATCCATAGGGAAAATAATAAATTAATTTCAAATAAAGAAAATTATAAGTAAACAACAATCAAAATATTCGGTCAGCAATGTTTCTATCATGTTTGGATGTAAGAAATGAGTCACAGGGGCACTAGACCATATATTCGGAAGTTTACTTGGAGAAATGAGAGGTCACTGACCAAAATTTTCGACCTTCTACTTTGGAGAAGTCAATTAAATTTAACAGTGTAAGGATTAAAATTTAAGAATAAATTAAAAAAAAATCGAATACTCTTAAACTTAAAGAAACGGGTTAGTTTATTGATGGTTGTTTTCAATAGAAAATCTAAAATTTGAAGCTATTAAACAGTGTTTAATATGTTTGTAATGTTATGAAACGTATATATTTGACAATGTCAAGTTAATAAAATATAGGCCCATATTGAAGACCTTAAAACTTGTAAAGAGAAAAGATATACATAGACGTTAAAGTATACAATCTTGTTTTTCAATTTGGAGGCAACTTGCGCGTATATAATAAGTATATATTATATTATAATATATAATAATAATATATATATATACCCATTTATTATATTTCAATATCTTGTATATCTAGTTTGAAATGTATTATAAATTTACATTATATGCCATTCTCCGTATATTCAAAATTTACATATTTATGGCATAAATAATATATATATAGCTAATATAATATATATATAAAATATTATAATAAATATATTTATAGCAAATAGGTAAGATATTTCTATAATATATATAGTATATATATATAATATAGTATATAAATAATATATAATATAATATAAATATATATATATATATATATATATATGTATATATATCATAATATAACTATATATTATATATATAATGTAATATATATATATATTACATAATATATATATATAATATTATATTGAAATTACATAAATTTTGGTTGAAACTTGGCATAGTTGTTGTTCTGGATGAAAAAAATAAAAAGAAATAGTAATAATTTAAAAAATGGAAGAGATCTGCAAATAAATGCGATACATTTTTTAAAGATAAAATTTGGAGAGAGTCAAATTGAAAAATAGCAGTATTTAAAAGGCGTAACCTAATTATAAAGGATACTTTATCCTATAGCTAAAGATCCAAAGCCAAATAAAAAAAAGTTACTTTATGAAAAAAAGATTGCTTAAAAAATTTACTCGTCATAAATCAAATATTTAACGAAATTTGGAATAGGGATATAAATATTACTTTATAAAAT
>JABUQX010040261.1:30000-40000 GCA_015478945.1 Trachelipus rathkii
ATATCACATACAATATGCAACGATGGAAAATTCACAATATATTAGAGCAGTTTGCAAAATTGATATTATGAAAAAGTAATTTCCTTGGGTTCAAGTGCAAAAATTTTATAACTACTGTTTGAATAATAATAATCCAATAATGTCAAACACAAAAATTTCTGTTGTATACTCATCATAAGCCTAGCCGTATAACCTGTCGTCTCCTTAGTACTTCGCTTAGCCAGTCTTGATCCTTTGCAGAGTACTGAAAGAGCGCTCTACTGTACTGGTGGTGCATAACTGGGCGAGTAGTATCACCAATGCCTTTTTCGTCGACGGAAAGATAGGTTCAGTCCTTTAAGACTTGGGAGACAACAAGATCTTTTAGTTCTTCACTACTCAGTTTCTTGTCCTTCAAAAATTTTCTACAAAAGTCTCTAGCTCTCTTCTATGACCTTCAAGTGCGTAAAACTATAAAATGAAGCTGTCTTTTCCTTTAACTCATCGATTGTTATGAGTAGCATGTGGAAAGGATGTAGATATGTCATGCATAAGCAGGTGTATTTTCAGTAGAAAACCGTAATTCCAAAGAAGAGGTTATAGAATCCAGATATGAAATTATTAAGAATCTTCTCCAGAACTCCGTGGAATTTGTTGCTGGATGGTTGCTGCATTGCTGCTGCCTACCAACAATCCGTTGTATATTCAGATCAAGTCCCAGTTGCTCGGTGATTTAATTAGCTTCTTTTAACACTTCATCGGTGAATTTTTCTTTATCTTTCCGATGGCTCCTAACCATTTTCATAATGTTTGAATGTGCTGCGAGGTTTTGACAATATCCAAGGTCTTGGATTGGAGAGCATTTACAACTGGCTCTAACATCGCAGAGTGTACTTCGCGATCAATATCATTGCCATGATGAATGACGGCTTACATGCCACTGAATGCAATTGAAAAGCGCTCTTTCTTGTGGCGATATTTCCTTCAATGGAAAGGGTTTCTAATGTTTGCATCATTCGTACAAAGTGCTCCTTAAACACTCTGGATAAAATACATCCACAAAGTATTTGAAGGAACTATAGACACTGTCACACTGACCCAAATTATGAAAAACTCTTAACAGATATATCCGTCGAATGCACATGCAGATAAAAATTGAAGTAAATTCACAACCAAAATTGCTGTTGTCCGAAAACAGATGGCTCGTGAGAGGGTGAATGAATCAAACGGATATTCCCATATGGAGTTATTAATGGAATTTGATAAACAAGTTCTTCATAAACAATACACATTTATTTATCTATTAAAATACAGTTCACAAATTGTTGATCTTACAAGTCACTACAGCAATAAAATGGAGGAACACACAAAAACGAATCTGTCACATAGGCGATCAAAAAGGCATCTGATGCAATCAACGAAACATATTTCTTTTTGATTTGACACTAAAGATGTCACTATTCAAAATTCACAGATTTACAATAAAAATAGAAAAAAATCGTAAATCCATATTGCATGCAATTGATCGCTTGCCATTTATATATATATATATTATATAATATATAATTATATATATATATATATATATATATATATAAATATATATATATATATATATAATATACTATATTATATATATATATATATATATATTATATATATAATATATATATATATAGAATATAATATATAATATATATATATATATATATATATATATATATATAATATATATTATTATATATTATATACTATATTATATAATATATATATATAATATATTATATGTGTGGGTGTTATATATATATTATATGTGTGTTATATATATATATATATATATATGTGTGTTTATATATATAATATATATATATATATATATATATAATATATATATATATATTATATATATTTATAATTATATATATATTATACTATATATATATATATATATATATACAAATGTTATGAAAAAGTGGGCGCGGACTAATTAAGAAGTCTTGGATCTAGTATAGCGAATTAACGATACTACCAATTGTACCTAAACGTTAAAAGAGTATAGAAAAATTACACAAACTGACCTTCCTTTTGATATATTATAGTTTGTTCCCTTTAGTACGCAGGAAATGAAGCCATATGATGTAGGGTTGTACTCTAAAATTATCTGCATCGCAAGAAATAGTGATGTTGCTTTTGAGAAGAGTAGCCGCTCCTGAAGGTAATGCGGTAAAAATACTTTATAATCCATCTAACGAGAACAGAGATGACCCTTTATACATTATAGGCCACGATGGAAAAAAACACTACTACGCTATAACTGAAAATAAGTTAAAGTTACGTTTTGAGAACACCAAGAAAAAGAATGCATATATGAACGGTATCTTCTGCGCATATTGTTACACTTTCAACAGTAATAATATCTTGAATAAATTAGATTGTGAACATTACGGTTGTAGACAGTGTTTAGATGACAAGTGTCGAGGCTCAATCGATCACGATGGTATATTTCACGAGTGCCATGAATGTAATCGTGAATTTTATAATGCTGAATGTTTTAAAAAATATCAAGATAATAACACATTCAAGAAAATAAAAATATGCATTCAATGTTTGACGCAAATAAATTCTGATCGCTATAGTAGTTTCACACACGACTTTGCAAAAGCTTATTGTACTATATGTAAAGAAAAATACGAACCTAAAGAAGACGAATACCATATATGTTACATGAATGAAAAAAAAATAAGAAGAAAGATACTGATCCTGTGTTTTATACATGTTACTATGATATCGAGACATACTAGGAAGATAAAGGCTATGATGATAAAGGAAGAAGAATAATAGAATTGCGTCCTTATTTATTGGTATGCCAGGTGATATGCGATGTATGTGCAGTTAAGGAAGGTGAACAAGTATGTTCACATTGTGGTCCAAGAACAAGAACATTTAAATTAGAGCGAAAAAACGCCTGTAAATCAATTTACATACTTCCTGATGGAGTTTTCAGAGAAGAATCCTAAGTCTAAAGTAATTGTGGCAGCCCATAATGGAGGTAAATTTGATCATCAGTTCGTATACGCATCATTACTGACACACCCAAGTTCAAAATCTATCAGCAGCAGTCCTATAAAAAGATGCAATACAATCATTTCAATGGGATCGAATGGAAATATAGTTTTTAGGGATATATTGCTTTTCACACCATGTGCATTGAAAGGCATGCCTAAATGCATGGGTGTCAGTGAAAAAGACAATTCCAAGGGTTTCTTTCCTATACATTTTTAAATGAAGACACCTTGAATTATAAAGGATCTATCCCTGATAAGATATTCTTCGGAAATAGAAAAAATGTCCGATAACGAAAAGCAAGATTTTGAAGAGTACTATAATAAAGTTTATAGGGAAAGAAATACAATATTTTAGAAGAATGTCAAAAAGTACCTGTGTTCAAGAATGTAAATATACCTAAGAAAATTGCATTTTGAGAAATTCAGGCGATAGTTTCATTAAAGAATTTGATATAGATTGTCTAGATAACAGCACAACAATTGCTTCCCTGTGTTTCTCCATTTATAAAAATGTGTTTATGCCCGAGGAAAAAATTACTATTCTAGGCCGAGAGAACCCTAAACCTTTCACCTACGAAGCAATTCGCTGGCTTATGTATCAGGAAAAATTGAACAATGTAAACATAAGACACACCCGAAACGGAGGAGAGAAAGAGTTCAAAATTAAGAACAAATGGCTTTACCCTAACGGGTTCGGATATGTGACCGGAATGAAAACTGCTTTTCTATACCACGGTTGTGCATGCATGGGACATTAAGAACTTATAATAAAGGCAGAGGTATGCTGCATAACGTATCGGGTGGTTGACGGCTAATCTCCCATGAAAACAAGGAGGATTAGGTATAGAGAAGCAGGTTTTAATGTCGCACGTGTGTGGGAATGTGAATGGAAGGAGCAAAATACCCAAACCATTCAAGATCCTGACCACAACGATAAAAACATAAGCATTAGTGACTATATTCAACGTCTTAGCAATGATGTTTGTCTAATCAACAGACTCATAATAAGGACAATCATGTTTGGAGGCCACACTGAACCATTCGTACATTACTATACTCCAACTAGAGGTCAGAAGATTATGTATTTAGACTATACATCCCTTTATCCTTATGTTCAGAAACGAATGAAGTATTCTTGTGGTCCCCTTGAAAAACTAATAGGTGATAAAGTACCAGACATTGAATCATTTAAGAATGGACTCAATGACAAATATTTCGGTGCTGCTTACATTAAGATTCTTCCTCCACAAGACTTATACATCCCTGTCCTCGCTAAATGAACCAAAAATAAACTAATATTTCCACTCTATGTAAAATGTGTTGAGGAAAATTGTGTGAAATGCAATCATATGAGAATGAATGTGCTATTGAAGGTGTATACGTAATTTCTGGCACTTTAATCGGGCTAATTGGGAGGAATTGCGTTGTTTTTTGGCTAACTACTCTTGGAATGAATCTTGCTTTGACTCGGGGGATGCCTCGGTCACCGCTGAAAAGGTGGGGGCCGTAATCACCGATGGGATGAGCAGGTTCATTCCATCTTCAACTAAATCTTTTTCTCCCCAAAATCCATGGTTCGATGGAGCTTGTTCTAGCGGTATTCAGGAGAGAGACATTGCGTATCGGGCATGGAAAAACTCTCATTCTCCTATTACTCTTACTCATTTTCATTCTGCTCGGAATCGTTGCAGGGATGCTATTCGACAGGCTAAGCGCACTTTCACTAAAAGGGAAAGTGCGAACAACCTGCTTGGTTCTCCTACTGATAAAATTTCTGGCCCCCTTGCCAAAAACATCTCTAACAACTTTTGTAAATCTGCTTTCCTTAACTAATTCGCTCTGACGGTTCTGTTGCTAACTCTCCTTCTGAAAAGGCCAATCTCTTCAGCCTCCTTTTTTCATCTAATTCTACCCTGGACGATTTGGGATCCCTTCTCCTACTTTTTCTCCTCTCAGGTTTCCCATGTCTTTACCTGTGATCACACATGATCGTGTGCATGACATCCTGAGATCTATGAACGTCAGGAAGGCTAGTGCCCGTGATGGTCATTCCTCCCGTGTTTTGAGGGAGTGTGCTTTTGAGCTGGCGCCTGTCCTCGTTCAACCTACTCTCTATGTTCTTAATACTAATACTTTCTACCGTTTTGGGAGGTTCCCATATCTCCAACCGATCCCGAAAAAAGGAACGCTCTATCCTTCTAACTATCGCCCTATAGCTCTCACTTGTATTCTTATCTAAAATCTTTGAAACCTCTTCTTAACTCTCATTTCCTGGATCATCTGGAGTCTCATACCCTTCTTCAGATCATCAGTATAGCTTTCATCGTTCGAGGTCCAAACTGGTGACATGCTTCCTGTTATAACTGATGATTCTATGTTTCTTCTGCCCTTAGGGACCATTGGGGAGTCTTGCGTGGTGGCGCTTTGGACATATCCAAAGCTTTTGACCGGGTTTGGCACGCGTCACTGCTCTCCAAAGCTTCCCTTCCTTTGGGTTTCCTCCTCTCTTGCTTACTCTTGTCTAGTTTCTCTCCGATCGCTCCATATTCAGCACTCGTTGATGGAGCGGCCTCTTCCTCCTTTCCTGTTTAACTGTGGTGTTCCGCAAGTTTTCTGTCTTATCTCCAATTTATTCCTACTTTTCATCAACAATCGTCCCAGCTATCCCGCCTCTCTGTTCAGCTCTTATTTTTTTGCATATGGTGGAAAAGACTAACCCTCCATTCTTCTTACCTCACTTCAAATCTGCTGCCCTCTTTTGTTTCTAGAGTTGCCTCTCGTTCTTCAGCTTTCCGATTCTATCCTGTCGATCTGGATGGGATTTCCCGGTGGGGTCACCAGCAACCGGTCGTAAAAATTCAAACTCTTTAAAAAACTTCCAACTTCCTCCACATTCTCCCTCTCAAAAAACGCCTCCGACCTTTCCTATTTCCTTCGAGACGGCTCTAAGGTCTCTCCTGTGAATAACATAAACATTCTTGGTCTTAACATAAACAACAAATCTATCTTTGAAACCTCATATTTCTATGGTTGCCAAGGTGGCCTCAAAGAAGCTGGAGTTCTGTTCAGGGTTGCGGGCAATTTTTTTCCTCTGCCCCACAGAGCTACTCCAGTTATATTAAGGGCCGCCCTATTCGCCCTTGTATGGAGTACTGTTCTCACATTTGGTGAGGGGCTCCGGCTCCCACCCTTTCTATTGGATTAGGGTTGAGGTTCTTAAAGCTAAGAACTAATAACTGTCCCCTACTTTCAAACTCTCTTGACCCTCTTATCTCTTGCGACGTGACGTTGGCGCACTATCCTAATTTTTTCTATAGTACCATTACAGCGGTAGTATATGCTCTGGGGAGTGGCAGCTCGCATTCCACCTCCATTTGCGTCGCCCTCGCAATACAAGAGGTGCCATAGCTCAATCGCATGAATTTTGCGTGAGTATTGAGAACCCTAGACTTGTTCGTTGTGGTGCCTCTTTCTTTTCCAGCTACTTCTTTCAAAAGGAAACTAAATGAAATCTTCTAGTTTTTCCAACTATATTCAAGATCTTCCTCTCTTTAAATCCCACGTTTGCGCTCACCTGAGAGATTTGACTTTGGCTGGGATTGGGTGGATTTTTTCTTGTTTTTATTTTTTCCGCCCTCCTCCTTGAAAAGGGCTCGGCCCGTGGGTTATTTAAACTGTAAAAAAAAAAAAAAAAAAAAAAAAAAAAAAAAAAAAAAAAAAAAAAAAAAAATATTTTTAATTTTTTTTGTTTAAAGAGAAAAGGAATTTTTATTCGAGGTTATGTGAACCCCTTCCTAAAAATAAAGACAGAGGCATCAGGACCACCAAATAATATCCACGAAGACAATCCTGATTTCGAGGAAAAACTTAGAGTTTGTCCGTCTTTTCAAAGAAAAGGAAGGTGTCGAACTTGATATTAACAATTTCAAGAAAAACCCTGGGATGCGATTCATTGCAAAATTATGTCTCAATTCTCTTTGGGGAACATTCGCACAAAATACGCCTACAAGAGAAGATGTAGTATGTACTAGTTATAAACAAGTATGGTAACTAATCAATCAATGTGATGTTGAAGTCCCTAGCGTTATTCCAATAGGCAGTAAATATATTGTAACAGTTGTCAAAAAGGCCCTACCAGAACGTTCATCAACAGTAACAAATATTCCTATCGTATCGTTTACGACAGCATATGCGCCTATAAAATTATACGAGTTACTTAACAAAGTCAAACAAAGGCCATTGTACTGCGATACAGACTCTTGTATTTTTGTTGCTGGAGAAAACGATGAAGTTCCTGAAACAGGAAACTTTTTAGGCGAACTAACAGATGAAATATCAGATTATGGTTCAGGGGCATATGGTGATTACTTTGTGTGTACTGGACCTAAGTCTTATGCTTATAGAATAAGAACTGCAGATGGAAATATAAAATATATTGTAAAAGCCAAAGGTCTTACAATCAATATAGATACAAAAGATACTATTAATTTTGAAAAATTGTTAAAGTTAACGACTGAACGTTGCTCTGAAAATAGCTTAGACCATGACGAGTCATTGTATGATGATATCAAGAACCATGATGTTACAGTGATGGCAATGAATGAAATACAATTGGATAATGTTGATGATGATGATGTATACGATGACCTGCCTCATAAAAAGGCTGCTCGAATAGATGAGCCACAGAATCCTAATGCTAATTTACATGGAAGTAACAGAGGTGTGTTATGTTAAAGTGTTCCTACGAAAACATTTCAACCTGGGAAATATGGAGGTGTTAGTATTGTTGCCGGTACAAAAAATGGTACAACATACGACCGATAAGCGAATATTTATTAAAAATTCATGTTTCACGGTATCATATGGTTATAGGGGACTTTAATTCCCATTTAATATATTATAAATATCTATCTATGTTTAATGTAAAATGTTTAAGGTTTTTCTATGTACAAATATTCTGAATAATAAAATGCAAATAATAAAGTTATTTTATTAACCCTATTTATTTTCAATCTTTGTAATGATATTACAGGATCTGACAAATGTTTCTTAACTTAAAGTGTTGATCGTAAGAGTTCTTGAACAGGAATGATCCATCGAGTAGCTCATCGATTTATATACAACTCATCCCTCAAATCTATACAGTGTTGCCATACCGCCTCAGTATGATGCGCTGTTGCCAAACCTACCAGTGTGTCTAATAAAAATAATAAGTAATATGAAACAGTTACATATACAGTATACACGGTAATGGATGGTGTAATGCAGTTGTACATGAAATATATAACATTACTTTCATTTATGTATTCTAAGGTAAAGGCCAAGAATTGCCATTGCCATATCTCTTTTATTTTATATATCCAAATCTACCAGTTTGTCTAATAAATATAATAAGTAATATGAAACACCGATATATACATACCAGTAATGAATGGTATTGCATCACGTTACGCAAGTGGACATAGCATAAAATCATTTTCATGTTTCGTATTGATATTTTCTGAAATGGGGTGGAGCCTAAAAATGGGATAAGCCTAACAATATTTCATGTTACCTTCTGAAAGTGTTAGGTGTTACTATTGCGTAATGTTGTGTGTATGTAGCATTTATTCTTTGTTCAGTACAGTAGTTAGGTTAGGATACGATAAATTTTTGTTAAATATTACTATGTTAATGTAAAATTAACATTGATATGATAGAGATATGCTTGAAAGAGTGTGAGTAGGTTACTCTCTGTATGTAATGTTAGTTCCTTACTGTTGCTAAGTATGGAACTTTGCTAATGTTAGCAGTTTATTCTTGCTTACGATATGTCATTCGTGGTCAGTTATATAAAGAACTTATTTTTATGTTATGTTTGCCCAAAATGATACTCGAAATGTGACTTGAATCAATAGATCAATACGTCAATGGATTATGGATGGGGTGGGGAGGGTGAGGCTGGTGGTTTGGTTTACTGATTTACTGATTTAGGGTATGTAAAAACGCAAATTTTTTCGTTATAAACATGAAAATCCTAAAAATTTTAGTAAAACCAAAATGTTTAAAGTAAATAAAATAAAAAGTTTTATACAAAATATGACTTGAATCAATAGATCAATAGATCAATAGATCAATAGATCAATGGATCATGGATAGGATGGGGAGGGTAGAGTGGGTGGTTTGATTTACTGATTTACTGATTTACTGCTTTAGTTCATGTAAAATTACAATTTTTTTTACACTATAATCAGGAAAAAGCATAAAAAATTTAGCAAAAATAAAATATTTAAAGCAAATAAAACAAAAATAAATAAAAGATAAATAAAAATTTAAAAATAAATAACAATTATAATAAAAAAATAAACACAAAGTATAAATGCTAAATAACCAAAAAAAAATAAAGTTTGAGAAATAAATTTAAATATGTAAAATTAAAAAAAAAAGTTTTAAAACAAAATAATTTTTAAAAAATAAATAAAAATTTTAAAAAACTAAACACAAAGTATAAATTTAAATGAAACATAAAAAATAAAGTTTGAAAAAGTAAATTTAAATAAAATTAAAATTAAATAATAAAGAAAAGTTTTAAAATAAATAATTTCTAAAAATAAATTTAAAAATAAATATAAATAATAAAAATTTGAAAATAAATTAAAAAAAAAATTTAAATTGAAAAAAAATAAATAAACATAAAGTATAAATGTAAATGAAACATAAAAAATAAAGTTTGAAAAAATAAATTTAAATAAAATTAAAATAAATAATAAAAAAGTTTTAAAACAATATAATTTCTAAAAATAAAATTAAAAAAAAAAAAAAAAAATTTTAAAAAAAAATTAAAAGAAAAAAATAAACAAAAAGAATAAATGTAAAAGGAAACTTATAAAATAAAAATAGCAAACAATATATGCATGTTTCAACTTAGGAAAAAATTATGTTAGTTGACGTTTATAAAAAGAGAGTGTGATTTGAAA
>JABUQX010040261.1:47500-54976 GCA_015478945.1 Trachelipus rathkii
TACTATTTTTTAAATTTTACTATACAATCAATTAGTTTGTTAAAATTTTCACTTCGAAACTGAAGTTTCACTTAAGAGTAAGGTCTGAAAAAAACCTAGAACTTGACCAAAATCTTTGGGGTAAGTTAAATCTAGTAAACAATATACTCCCATGAGTATAATAATTCGTAGCGCCGAAGTTTTTATTAGTAGCACTTCCTTCTCTTTTGGAAGGTGAATAATATTTTTCCCGATAAGATGTTGGGCATAAGGTCCTGGAAACGGCTCAATTTTTGATGCAGAAATCACTCTTTGATTGACATCCTTTAAATAATGTATTAAATCATCCATGCTAGAGATGCCAATCGGTTTTAGTTTCCTCAAGATCAATTTCCCTGCTGTAATTAGGGAACACATATTTGATCCTAACTTCAGCCCTATTTCATAACAGAGCTGAAAAAATTATAAATATATATATATATATATATATATATATATATATATATATATATATATATATATATATATATATATATATATATATATATATATATATATATATATATTATTATTATATAATATATATAGTATATATATATATATACATATGTATATATATAATATATATAATATATATATATATATTTATCAACTTCCTCATTGGCACCGAAAACAGTAAGCTATCATAAGAAATTACGTTATGACGAATAAAAAGGAAGAAAATTTCCCATTCATTTAATTCCCCCACTTCATTATCCCTCCATATTGTGAATACCTGCTTTTTGCTTCATAACGGCGAAACTAATACACACTGTGATAAATCGTCAAGTGTTGATTTCATCCCCTTGGCGAAGCCCGCAACCATTCCCCTTTACATATACAATGCTATATTTTGCTTGATCGAGACACAAGACACATCCTCTACCGCTTCTAAATGCCCTTTGTTCTTCACAAATCATATCCTGTTACTCTATGCACTATATCAACCAAGATACCAGCATATACCTTCCAAACAACACTCAGCAAACTAACTCCCCTATAATTCTTACACTTCTATAAGGGTAATATCACAGCTCTTCTCCAATCCTTCTTCACTACACCCTCCACAAAAGCTTTGTTACACAACTTCCAAATACAGTCAATAACTCCATCAACTCCATTCGTAATCATTTCATTAGTAATTCAATTTATACCTGCAGCTTTACCATTTTTCAACTTTTTCACCCTACTTATCTCATTCTTACTTACACTTCAATATCAACATATCTATTCCTTAATCTTATACTTTCAAAGCCAAAAACATTCACAGTCATCTCTTCATTACTATACCATACAGATGTTCAAAGCATTCTCTCCATACTCTCCTCACATCCCTTTCATTAGCATAAAAAATACCATCCCAAATTTTACACACCACATACAAATCAGCATATATACATGCTTTATACAAATTAGAGTAAAATTAGATATATTAATAAAATAAAAAGGTATAAAATACAGAAATACAGGGACGCAGGAGGAGGGAGAGGGAAAATGGGGATGGAAACATACAATGACGAACGGGAGATACGTAATCATACGTAAAACGGGGAAGGGAAACATGGGATTGGGGAGATTTCGTCTGTCTTAGTGGCTGGGAACATGGCCAGTTCCCATTTCCGCGAAAAGGAGCATACCAACCAATGGGTATATATATATATATATATATATATATATACTATATATATATATATATATATATAATATATATGATATATATATTATATATATATATTATATTGATTATTAAATATATACGTATATATATTATCCCTGTAACAGTCTACATTTAGCTTACACGTTCTATGGTCCCTGCCGTGGTCGTAGGAAGGCGACTAAGGGCGATGTAGTTGGGTTGGCTGCCAACTACCACCTATCTCTTGCTCCTTGCTTGGAATGCTGATGCAGGCCTCGGAGATAGTCGTATGACTCGCCTTAAATCGGCCGTTGTCTAATTTTTCGCTGCGAATATTGTATTGAATCGTAAATGTACGGTCACTGGCAATGTTAGAGGAATAAATGTTGAGCGAGAACGAGAGGGTGATCGATGTATTTAGAAAAGAAGCATAATTTGATCTTGCTGCCGCTTGTGTGACTTGAAAACCAAAAGATGAAAGGAACCCGCGTTTGTGTGAAAAATGACAATGGGGGATTAAGATTGTGGTGTGAAAATGTGTAGGTGGTGGTGTCCTTTACGGCGCTCTCCGTCTAGCGCGCCGATAACCACTCTAGCGTGCCTCGGCTCAACAGCTTACCCCGCTGTCTCTGACTGCTTATCTCGGCTCGTCTAATGGGGCAGCGTTCCGTTTGACAAATTGAACAGACGCGTAACGAGTTCTCACAAGCCGTCACCTAGACTGTGTGTTGTGTGTGCTAGTGTTCAGGAGGATATGGATCGGGGGATGATGAAAGGAGTTGTAATTTTTGTTGATATATTTTTGGTACAGAGTTATGGTAGACTTTGTGTGTGTGAGTTCACTAGAATTACTAGATTGTATTAATGTGGTTGTAAATTTTTAAGTTTTGAAAGATACGTCGTCCGAAGGCTATGGTGTCGCGAGTGGATGGAACCGTGTGCTAGTCAGTCTTGCGGTGATGGTCCATGATCGTGAGGACATATAGTTGGAAGGAGGAGTCTATCCGATGTCTTGCTGGGGATGCTTAATCTGGAATGATGTGTTTAAGGATCGGGCTGGTGGAGTTATTGAGCTTCAGATTGACGTTGGTAGTGTAGGGGAGCGTTATGATGGTTTGGATAGGTAATCAGAAAATGAGATTAAAATTATAATGTTTTTAGGGTCATCGTAAGGAACATCAGAATGGTAGGAAGGTGATTTGACTTCTGTGATGAGAGAGGAATGTGAGGTTTGTCTGTAAGTAATACTTTCTTTTAAACATAAGGAGTCATCCATAAATATGCCTAGGTATTGGTGTAGGTATAAGATGGTTCCCAAAGCGTGAAAAAGTATGATTGATTTTGGGTTTGGTTGCCAAGAAGATGTAGTAGATAGTAATGGTAGTTGGATCCGTTAAGATCAGTGGAGAGTATTAGAATGGGATTTATCGGGTATTCATTCTAATGTTGTTCTATGCTTAAACATTAATTAGTGGGGGCTTGGATGTGGAGGGAAGTTTGATTACGGAAAGAAGGTTGCGGTAGAATTTAAGATGTGAGAGGTTTAAGTTAACAGGTAATAAGGATAAACAATTAATATGCACTCGCAAGTAAAATCAGTGAATAGCATAATGTGATAACAAGTTGAATCTTAGGGCGGCCGGATGTGAACACAATGTTGAAACAACAAATTCTGGTAGCAAATGAAGGAAGCAGTTGGTTTGAGTGCAGGGTGTGGTCCAACAGTGGAAGTATGTGGCGATGTGCTTTTAAGAGTTTTAGGCAGATGCTTTAAGAATGTTTTAACAGTTGGATGGTGTGACCTGGAAGTGAAGAGCTGGTGTGGATGGGCACTAATCGGTTAAAGTACACAAAATGAACCCGTCTGTGTTTGAAATTGCTTACTACTAAGGGCCATTTGGATGAAGTTTCAATAAGAAAGGGTTTTGGAAGGTGATATGAAGGTATGGAAGAAAAAGAAATACTAAAAAGGTTGCTACGTGGAGAAAGAAGAAAAGAAGAGGTAAATTTGGAACAGTTTGGAAGGAGGATGATATGTGCGACTACTGAATGGACATAGAAAGCTTCTTTCTAGGAAGGTGAATAAGCTATGCGAAACGGATTAAGTATATGAGAATAAGGGCAAGCGGAAGCCCCTGCTTAGAATATTGTAGATAGGTGTATGCGTGGCTTTTCTAATATGTAACTTGATCAAATGGGATTGTGAGGTGGCAAGTGTTTGGAAAAGTCGATAAATCACTTCGAGCAATCTGTTGGTTAATATTAACAGTAATAAAGATTTGTAGGTGATAGTAAAATTGCGTTGTGTTGGGTTTGATGTGCCGCAAGACTATGGCGTAATATGGTTGCTATTGTTTGTGGCGGAGATCTGATGTGAGGGGTTCGATATTGCATGGAGGAGGTAATCAGGGGTAGTAGTTTGAGAAAGTTGGTAAGAATTGCTGTAATAATGTGGTGCATGACAGATGAACATCTGACTGGTGAATGATCAAGAACGGAGGCGATGATGCGATGGTAATTGAGTTGAGATTTGGAAGTTGTTGGTAATTAAAAGGCGGTTTATGGGGTATTGTAACGAGGGATTGGAGGAGCAGCAGATAATAGCTACCTCTTTATTAGCTATGTGTAAGGGGATTGTTGGGATGGAAGTGCGAGTGGAACTGTAGGATATTATAGGCTTTTTTATATTAGGAGGAATTTTCGACCCACCACACGTTACACCAACTATCCGCCACAGCTGTAACATCCGCTGAATAAAGGAAGAGACTTATCATGCTGGATAATTTCCAATAATGTCGAACCTTAACGTAGGTGCGGATAACGAAGCGAACCCACTACTACGCCTGTAACAGGAGACCCTGAACTACTTGGGGTAATGAAAGCAATTGATTTCGTTTAGGTATCTGCCACAGCCCAATAACGAGGACTCCCGTAATGCAGCATTACAATAACAAAATACTCTTTCACATACGAAACAAATTTCTGACAGAACACCCTATAAAGCCGAGAAGAATTTACAATTGTTTTTATGGTTGATGTGGATTTGCAACAGGCAGATTATGAGATAGGGATTACATAGTGGAGTCTCAATTCATTGTGCTCAGCTGTTTAGTAACTACGTGATATGGTAGTTTAATATGTGATGTATGCTAAGGTTTCTGAGATGGAATTAAAAATAATGTTATGTATCTGACAGTGATAGTGGTATAAGGTGGCCAGTCGTATCTTCGGTTTTGCTAAGAGAAGATAGAAGTTTGGGTGTGTCCAAGAGTGTAATTGGTACTGGATATCATTAATAGCGCGGTATGTAATATGAAAGACCTTGCAACACAGTGAGGCAGGGAATGTGTTATGTCCCCTTGTGACGTTATTTCAATTTGTTGTATTTGGATGTGGAATTAATGAAGAGAACTGGAAGTATGGACTGTATGAATGGTGCAAGAACGAACTTCTTGTAGTAAGCTCGTATGCTTGTTCTTGTAGGTGGTGGTTTGATGTATTTGGCTCTAAACTTGCATTGGACCTGTTTTGTGTGTGTGTAATTATGACAAGAGGTTTTGACAAGGATTGTGTTTGAGAGAGTATTTGGTTATGTGTTGTATCAAAGATAGGTGGGATGTTGAAAGTTAGAAGCTAGATACAGAGTTCGACGGAACTGTCCTTCTGGCGTGAAGGTTATGGTTAGATGGCTCGCGCACGCGCTCAGGAATCAAGAAGATGGGTCTTAGATTTTACAATATTGAAGGATAATGTCTCGCACGAAACCCGCGAATTATCCCCATTCTGTCATAAATGGCGGGAAAGATTTGTGGAATGACAACAAGGTGGCTTGGTGCAATTAAACTTGTTGTGCCTCTTAGTGACGAATACTGGCAGTGTAAGCTAGAATAGTAGACTATAGTCTTCTTAGTGAATCTCGAGTAATGCATGTGTAGAATAAGAATATGGTATCTCTTACGTCATCCGAGTTGGCGCGAGTGAAACTGAAATGTTCAGCGGATATATAGCTGCGTGGATATATGGACTATTAATTGTTTAATGCTTATAGTAGTGAGCACTTATGGTCCTGGAGAATAAGGGTATAGATCTAAAGCTTCAAAAAATAGTAATAAAGACTATCATATGGACAATCTTACCGGCGTGTTGAAAAGAATTGATAAAATGAGGAAATGAATCGTATTATGAGAGTTTAGGTGTTAGGGAAGAATATGTAAGAATAAATGAAAGTACATTGGGGATGTTTCGGTTCTATTCTAGTGGTAAAGGTATGAATGACAGCCGGCTTAGTTCTATATGTTGGACTGTATTCAGTGGCTGCAGTGCGATTGGGAAGTCGACCATGCTGGTGAGACGAATGAAAAAGTGGTATTGAGAGTCCAGTTATCGGGAATGTTCTGTGAGGAGAGAAATGTGAGGTTTGGCAGAGGCGCGAGAATTTAAAGGTGCAATTTAATAGGATGTGGAATGGGCGGGTGTTTTGTGAGGAGGTTTCGGGCTTGGCCCACCTGGGCCATGGTGGTTGAATGAACCCTTCTCACTTGACGATATGCCCTCCCTACTACTGGTGGGTCCGTCGAGGTCCGTGAAGCTCTAGGTGTGGATTTTCATGACTGCGTATCGATGTTCTTCATAATAGGACTTTGAGGAGGGGTAAGCTGAGGCTTTCTTATCTCGACTGTGTGTCATATGTCTGTCTATCTTCTTTATCTTTCTCGATGCTTACAGTCACGGCACTTACTCCCCAATCTTGCGGGAAGTAAAAAAAATTGGACCAACTCCGATAACAGGACCAAGATGAAGATTTTAACTATATATTATATAGCGGTATGATCATATACTAGTATACGATTATACTATTTATCTATACATATTACCTATATTATATCTATATATATAGTATATAGCTATATAGGATATATATATATATTCGTGAACTTACAGATCAGGTGTCAGGTTAAGAGGAATCGGTAGTGTTTTCGTCAGTTATTGGAGCCCTATGCGCTGAAATGATTTTTGTATGTCAATGTAAAGTGACTTGCTCTATAACTGTGGCCTTCTTCCCACTTTTTTGGAGGAATGGTCTGTAAAATAGATGAAAATTAAAATTTAATATTCTTACTTCGTGTAATTATGTATTATATTGCATGATTGATAACTTAATTAACTTTTCCCATTTGTTAAAAAATCGACTGAACGAGTTTTCTTTATTCTATATCGGTTAAAGCATCAAAGATCAACTATTATATTCACATAATTTCTTAAATATGACAGATGATTTAATTGTATAATTAGTACAAAATATGGAAAGCGAATTGTGTTGATAGGCGTTAGATAATTGCGCGACCGTAACTGGTTATATGAGGGCGTTGCGTATTTTTCTCTGAATATTTATGGAAATATATTATGTTAGAAAAAATTATTGGAAATAATATCCAATATTATTCTGACGATATAACAATGCAATGAGGAATAAATGGTCACATGCTAGTTGAATTTATGCAAAGCCCATTTAAAACATCGTTTACAATTAAGGCTTTAGTACCTGAGAGGGATGTATATGCGTTCCTCATAGACTTCATGAGTTACAAAGCACTCTATTCCCTTCTTTTACGAGAAGGCTCATTTTCTTCTGTCTGGTCTGCGAGATGGTGGAAATAAATCAACCCAGGAGGGATCTCCTCTTTCATAACTTTGATTTAAGTCGACTCATCTTTATGGATATTGGGTAAATTTTAATGCGAATGGCCTCTTTCCAGTGATTTTTTGCTTCTGGTTTTAATGCCTCGAATCGTGTATTATGAATCTCTTCTCTTTTTGTTTCA
>JABUQX010040262.1:0-2500 GCA_015478945.1 Trachelipus rathkii
GTAGTTAGATAGTACTAGTTATATTTTTTTTCGCTCGTCCCTTTAACCTTATTTTTAATGTTTCTATTTTTTTTATTTATTTTAAAAGATTTTGGCAACAGCAACTTACCGTATTGTTACATATTTTTTTAATTTATAACTTAATTTAGTTTTATGTTGCACATAATTGTAATTTTTTTGTCGCAATTTGGTTTTGGGTTTGTGATGCGTGTGTTTTAAACTTTCTATATTTTTTTATACATATTTATTGTAAATACGGTTTAGCTTTTAATTCATTTCCGTTTTCATGAGTAATTTTTAATCTTTTCAACTTTCGGTTTTTGTCTGTCTGTTTTTGTCTGTCTGTTTTTGTCTGTTGTTTTTGTTGTGTGGTTGTGTGTTCATGTGTGATGACAGGTTTGTGCAGGCGCGGGCTTTTTATCAACTTTACCAACAACCGCGGCTTACTCTCTAACTCTGCATCCGTGGAATACGCACCTCTTCTAACTCTAACCCAAACCTTTTGCTCTTGTCTGAGACACAGATGGCTAAGAATTCATCCTCTAACTCGTTAATATATTTAACTATAACTTTTTTCATAATTTCCATCTAAAGGGTTTAGTATGTGCCTATTTAAGCATAAACACTCCTGAACACGTCTCGAGAATCTTGGAATCTCCTAACTTCGATGTTCTGTGGCTTAAAATCTTTCTTCCTTCTACTACAATAATCTTGTGCTTCTGCTACTGTTCTCCTAACAGAACAAATTTTCACGCCTTTGAATATCTTACTACTCTTAGCGAGACCTGTTAATATCTGTCTCATCCAAAATACTGAGGTCCTTTATTTAGGGGATTTCAATGTACACAACACTGAATGGTTGGGGTCCTCTCTTACTGATTTAGGTGGGGAGGAGGCCGAATCATTTAGCATTCTCAACGATCTGGAGCAACTAATTTAAGAACCCACACACATTCCGGATCGTCCCCAACCAATTCTTCTTGAACACACTTGACACCTATCGTTTCACCACTAGTCCCTTCTTCTTCCAAAATAACAACCACCTTCGTCCTATGGCAAAATTGACCACAACCTTAATATCCTTTTACTTTTAATACTTCTCTCCAACAGCTCCATCCCGCCCTAAGCGTTTTTTTCTGGCACTTTGATCGGGCCGATTAAGGGGCCCTTGCGTGCTTCTACGCTAACATAACTGGAAGACTGTTTTGTCTCTTGGTGACGCTTCGCTTTCTGCCGGATTAACGGTGGGTGCTTGTAATCCGTGCATGGGATGAGCAGGTTCATTCCTTCTCTGACCTAATCTTTCTCTCCTCTAATCAGTGGTCATATCGTGCTTGTTCGTTTGGCCATTCAGGCTAGAGAAAGTGCGTATCGGGAGTGGAAAAATTCTCGTTCTCCTATCACTCTTGCTAATTTTCATTCAGCTAGAAATCGTTGCAGGGAAACTCTTCGACGCAGCCGAAGCTGGCTTTTATCAAAACAAAAGTGCGCTACCTCTCTTGGGTTCCTCTACTGACAAATTTTCTGGGCCTCTTGCCAAAAACATCTCTAACAACTTCTTAAATCTGTCTTTCCTCCTTTATTCGATCTGATGGTTCTGTTTCTAATTCTCCAACTGAAAAAGGCCAATCTCTTTCGGCCTCCCTATTTTCCTCTAACTCTACCTGAACGATTCTGGTATTCCCTCATCCTCCTTCTTCTCCTCTCAGGTTGTCCAATGCCTTTGCCTGTGATTACATTCGACCGGGTTGTAATGGGCTCCTGAAATCTATCAACGTTAGGAAGGCGGGTGGCCCGGATGGCATCCTCCCCGAGTTTTGTTAAGGGAGTGTGCTTCCGTGCTATCCCCCCCCCTCACGTATACTATATTCTCTATGTCTCATAACCAAGCACTTTCCCTCAGTGTTGGAAGCACGCACATGCCCAACCTATTTCCGATAAAAAAAGGAAGCCACTCTGATCTTCAACTATTGCCTCTAATAGCCTCTTACTTGTATTTCTATTCTAAGATTTTTGAAACTCCTTGCTCAACTCTTCATCTTCTTAGATCATCTGGAAAATCTCAGTTCACTTTCTTTCCGACGCCAGTAAACACTTTTCCGGCGCTGAGGTCAACTGGCGATATACTTTCCTATCTTACTGATTTATGTTTTGCCACACTTTAGGAACTACGGGTGAGACTTTGGTGGTCGCGCTTGACATATACCAAAGCATTTGAACCGGGTATGGCACACGCGTCACTGCTCTCAAGCTCCCCTCCTTTGGGTGTTCCTTCCTCTCTTTGCTTACTTATTCTAAGTTTTCTTTAAATCGCTCAATATCTGCTGTTGTTGATAGGGCGACTCATCTTCTTCCTTTCTGTCAATAGTGGTGTTTCCTCAGGGTTCTGTCTTATCTGCTACTTTATTCCTACTTTTCATACTGATCTTCCCACCTGCACACTAACTCTTATTCCACTCATTACTGCCGATGTTGAACCCTCATTCCTTCAACTCATTTC
>JABUQX010040262.1:10000-12500 GCA_015478945.1 Trachelipus rathkii
TTAAACTCATTTAATTTAGAATTTCTTTAAAATATCTTTAAAATTAACTATTATGTTATATATATCTAAATTTATTATTATTATTTTTATTACCAGAAGATTTGAGTTTCCGGCTCCACTTGTTAATAAAGAAATCAATGATTGTTTAAATAGGATTAAAATGTAATAATCTGTAGACCATTTTATTTATATACTGATGAAAAAAAAAGATTTTTATTTATTACAATACTTTACAGATTTATGTATAAATATCAATTTTTTCATATGTAGTCCACTAGATCAAATAATATAACTATTTTTTTGCTTATGTTATTATCCCAGCCTGAATGAAATTGGAAACTGACAAAACTTTCCGTAAACGTTGTTCTTAACCTTTATTCATATATATAAAATGAGATAATATCAACAATGTTGTCTGGAGGCCTTGTGTGTTTTATATTTTTTTTTAATTAATTAATTCTTATGATTTTCATTACCTAAAATACTTTTCAGATATATATAGTATATAATATCCTATATCTCTTTAATATTATATAACAATCTCATTTAATACTTATATCGTTTCCTTAAATTTTTTACTTCACTTATACTGATATTCTGTTATAACATTTCCAATTTTATTCAATTCTTAGTATGGCGGGCTTTTGGAGGGGTAGGCAGAGTAGGCAACGCCTACTTGTCTTAGTGAACCCAAAAAATATTAAACAAAGTCCATGTCATATATATATATCCTATATATAATAATACTTTTATTTTACTCAAGATATTATTATAAATGTATATTAATATTTATAATATACTATATAAAATTATATATATTCATTTATATAATATAGATATATATATATTGAATTATATATATATATATAATATCCATATATATAATATTATATATATATATAATATATATACTTTAAATTTTTTTTATAATAATAAATTATATATTATTATATATATATATATCACTTATTAATTAGGTTATATAATATTATTATTACTGTTATAATATATATTATATATATATATTTATATAGTATAACTGATTTTCCAATTTCAATCAGGAATAATTTTTCAAATTTAGTTTCTTTACTTTATAAATTAATGTCTTATAAAAGTATAATTTACTTATGAGATCATACCTATATTACGTAATCCATATTAATTGTATATAATACTCTATATTAATTACTTATCATATTATTATATTTAATTATTTGTCCCATTAATTCACTGTATTATTTATGATATTTGGTAATACGTGTTATTCATAGATTAGGCATTCAACATTGATGCTATTGCCTTGAACATTAAAATTTCTAACTCGATTCCCTTTTTTAATAATTATTAGCCAGTATATGGTGACTACTGTTATTTTTCTGTATGTCAAAAAAATAGTTCACTTTTCCTTATAATTGATGTCACAAGTTATGTCAAGCTATTAATCTCGTATTGCCAGTATTAGTACCGACTTCAAGCTAGCGAATACCATTTTTTTTTTATAAAGAATCACTTATTATATTTGATGTACTTATATCTTACGCGAAGAAATAATTAAATATTATCTATTATATTATATTATTATTATTAATTTTTTATTTTTTATTTTTTATTTTTTTATTATTTTTTTTTATATATTTGCGATAGTTATACCTTTAAATATAAGATTTTATTTTTATGCTAATATTGAATCATATATCCTATTACCGACTTATTAATTCATACTTTAGATAGAACATTCTATTTGAGACACATCATTCTTTCGACCAGAGTCGCCATACTCGCTTGAGTCAGACTCCTTCTAGGCTAGTAGCTTATTTGCCTCGGCAGACCAGTAGTTTTGAATTTTCATGTTATTAATAGAGAATGTTCTGTAGTGGGTTTGGTAGTTAGAATAATCGAAGCTTTTTCATAATTAGTATTACAATTAAATATTAATTTATTAGCTGATTTTGTGCGGTTTGATATAAAATTGACCTTCTATATGTTTTATAAGATTACTGTTAGGGATTTGAAATTTCGTACTTTCGATTATAAGTTTTATCACTTAAAAATTAAATCATTTCTATCCTTGAGTGTTGTAATAGGTACCTAATAATTATAGTAGATATATACTATACTATATATATATATACAGTATATATATATATACTATAAGATATATAATATATAAATATAATTATATAATATATATACAGTAATGGTTTATCATATAAATAAATTAATATTACTAAATATACATAAATATATATATATTATAATATCATATAAAGTATATATATATAATATATATAACAGTTATATATATTACTTATATATATAACTATACTTAGTATATATATATATAACCTATATCTATTGAGTATAATATAATTAGTTGTAAGTATATAATTATAAGAATATAATATATATATATATAGTAATATAGTATAAATATATATAATATATATATATAATATATATATAATATATATATATATAATATATATATACACACACAATA
>JABUQX010040263.1:0-2500 GCA_015478945.1 Trachelipus rathkii
GGTAGTACTTCGTTCAGTTATCGTTTACAGGTGTTTAACCGTTTTCGCATTTATCGTGAAACCTTTCGCGTTTTCGTGCCGCTGGCTGAGTGCAAATGTGAGGAAAGATGATTAATGAAAGATATGGAGATTAGCTTTGACAATATGTTAGAAAAATGCGGGATAAGAAGAGCTATAATAGTTCTACTTGTGTTATACAGTGCGAGAAATGTATATTTAAATTAAAAGTATATATATTTCAGCTCTTTTTGATGGAGCAACCCTCTTCCTCCTTTCTTATTAATTGTGGTGTTCCTCAGGGTTCTATTTTATCTCCAACAACTTTATTCCTACTTTTCATCAATGATCTTCTTAGCTACTTCTAACTCTGTTCAATCTTATGCCGATGACTCAACTCTCCATTCCTTCACTCATTTCAATTGTGCTGCCTCCTTTGTATCTAGAGTTGCCTCTCGTCTAGAGCTTTCTGATTCAATTATTGCCGATCTGGTTGGGATTTCTCAGTGGGGTAACCGCAATCTTGTGAAATTCAACTCTTTGAAAACTCAACTTTATCATATCTTCCTCTCTAAAACACCTCCCAACTTTCCTATCCCCTTTGACGGTTCTAATGTATTACCTGTAAACAACATAAACATTCTTGGACTAAAAATAAATAGGGAATAGCCTCATATCACATCGGTTGCTAAAATGGCCTCAAAGAAGCTGGGAATACTGTTCAAATTGCGTGAATTTTTTTCTTCAGCTCAGATACTCCAGTTATTTAAGGGTCTTATTCGCCCCTGTTTGGAATGCTGTTCTCACATTTGGGGGGGGGTCCAGTTCCACCCTAATTGTGGATAGAGTTGAAGCTAAGACTAAGAGGCTTATAAACTTTCCCATACTTTCGGACTCCCTTGACACTCTTTCTCTGCGACGTGATGTTGGTGCCCTATCTCTTTTTCTATAGGTGTTACAACGGCAGGTGCTCAAGAGAATTGACCTCTCGCATTCCTCCACCACTGCGTCGCCCTCGTAACATGAAAATTGTGTGAATAATGGACACTCAAGGATCACTCGTTGTAGTGCCTCCTTCTTTCCAGTCACATCTGTTTTGTGGAACTCCTTGACTTCTATTTTCCCTGCAATATTCAATCTTCCTCTATTTAAATCCCACGTCTGCGCCCACCTGAGGGAATTAAGTTAGGCAAGGGGCAGGTTGGGTTTACTTTCCATTTATTTTAATTTTTGTTTTTGTTTTTGTATTTTTTTATTTATTTATTTTTTTGTCCCCTCCTTTTGAAAAGGCTGCCCGTGAGTGGTGGTGTATATATATATATATATATATATATAATAACACATATATATATATATACCACATATATATATGCAAGATATATATATATATATATATATATCTTTATATATATATATATCTATGGAGGAAGTTATTAATTATGAAAACAAATTTTCGAAGATTTTCATGCAACATTATAAAATGTTTGAAATGATTCGTAATGAAAAAAACGTAAAAAAATTTAAAAAAATATGATGATAAGTTATGTAATCTCGATTTTTTATTTTTAAAGCTTATATATATATATATATATATATATATATATATATATATATATATATATATATATATATATATATATATATATATATATATATATATATATATATATATATATATACATATATATATATATATATGTGTATTATGTGTGTGTGTGTAAATATATATATATATATATATATATATATATAGTATATGTATATATGTAATATGTATGGCCTGTAATATCAATATTGTAATATAATTATATATAATAATATATATAAACGTAACACTAATAATAATAATAATAATAATATCATATGTATGTATATATATATGTAATATATATAATATATATAATAATAATATAATATATATAATAATATATATATATGTAATAATAGTAATAATATATATATATATGTAATAATAATAATAATATAACAATAATAATAATAATATAATAATATATAATAATAATAATATGTATAATATATAATAATATAATAATAATAATAATAATATGTATATATATATATATAATGAAATATATATATATGTATATATATAATATATATAATAATAATATATATATAATAATAATAATAATAATATAATATAACAATATAATATGTCATACCTATCTATATATATATATACTTATATATATATAATAATAATATATGTATATGTATATAATAATAACAATATAATAATATATATAACATAATCTACTACTACTACTACTATATAATAATAATAATATATATATATAATAATAATAATAATAATATATATGTATATATAATATAATATAATAATAATAATAATAATAATAATATATATATAATAATAATATAATATACATATGTAATATATATAATAATAATAATATGTAATATGTAATATGTAATATGTAATATGTAATATGTAATATGTAATATGTAATATGTAATATGT
>JABUQX010040263.1:5000-17500 GCA_015478945.1 Trachelipus rathkii
AGGCGACTCCTACACTCGGGCTGCTCGGGCTTAGCCCGAGTTATCATTATAGAAACGATTGATTTTCTTCAAATTTCATAAATTTACGATAAAATTATCTTTTATTTTTAGCGAAAAATTGGCCATATGAAAGAAAATATTATATAATAAATATAAAAGAATTAAAAAATCATAAAAAAAAATGAAAACAGAACAAAATTGCACAATCATTTAGGAGCCAATCACAAGAGTGCTTTAAGAGCCAATCAAAAGGCGTATTTCTATTATTATTGACCAATCAACGTACAAAATTGAAAGTTAAATAATTACTTTTCGGTTGGCGAAAGGGACGTAAAGTAAATTAATTTATTTATTTTGATTTTTGGGAAAGGTTGTTTTACTTATATATATATATATATATATATATATATATATATATATATATATATATATATATATATATATATATATATATATATATATATATATATACTATATATATATATATATATATATTTATATTCCTACACTCGGGCTGCTCGGGGTTAGCCCGAGTTATCATTATAGAAACGATTGATTTTCTTCAAATTTCATAAAGTTACGATAAAATTCTCTTATTTTTAGCGAAAATTGGCCATATATGAAAGAAAATATTACATAATAAATATAAAAGATTATTTAAAATATAAACAAAAAGTGTAAAAATCGTTGTCATTGAATAATGCTATTTCACAATCATTTAGGAGCCAATCACAAGAGTGCTTTAAGAGCCAATCAAAAGGCGTATTTCTATTATTATTGACCAATCAACGTACAAAATTGAAAGTTAAATAATTACTTTTCGGTTGGCGAAAGGGACGTAAAGTAAATTAATTTATTTATTTTGATTTTTGGGAAAGGTTGTTTTACTTATATATATATATATATATATATATATATATATATATATATATATATATATATATATATATATATATATATATATATATATATATATATATATCTTCTTTCTATATATATATATATAATATATATATATATATATATATATGTATATTAATAATAATATAATAATATATGTAATAATAATATGTATATGTAATAATATGTAATAATAATAATAATAATAATAATATGTAATATACAAATCATATATATATAATAATAACTATAATAACTATAATAATATATGTAATAATAATAATAATATATATAATAATATATATATATATATATATATATATATATGCCAAAGTATATATAATAATAATAATATATAATATAATATATATACAAATAATAATAATATATGTATATATTATATATATAATATCATATATATATCTAATAATATAATAATAATAATAATAATAATAATAATAATATATATATATATAAATATATACCGTAATATATATATATTATAATAATATAATATATATGTATATATGTATATATATATATATATATATATATAATAATAATAATAATAATAATATATATAATATGTATAATAATATATATATATATATTATATATATATATACATATATATATATATATATATATATATATATATATATATATATATATATATATATATATATATATATATATATATATATATACATAACTATCTATACTCCTACCAGAGTTGAGGTTTTTGAAATGAAAGGTTTACGAGATATTTGTGGAATAAAAGTGAGATAAAATTTAAATGCAGGATAAAGGGATATGTGCCGATATAGGAGAAAATGTCTGATGGAAGAGCAAATCAAAGTACTAAGATGGTATGGTCGTGCTTAGAATGAATGATAATAGATTGACTAAGAAGATTTTTAAATCCGAAGTGGTAGGCAATAGGAGAAGGGCAAGCCCAAATGGAGGTGGGTTGATGGAGTAAAGGAGCTATTAATAAGGGGATTAGTATGGATGAAGGAAATAGATAAACGCGAGACAGGATCACTTGGAGGAGAATAGTTCATGGAAAGTTCCGTCAAAGGTTGCAATTAACTGAACAACCTGGAACATAGCAAATAAGCCTCCCGATCTGCAACTGACACCACCCTGCAGTTATGTGGGAGACGGTGATGAGCATAATAATATTAATAATAATATACCGTATATATATATATATACAGTATATATATATATATATATATATATATATATATAATATATATATATACTATTATATATATACCTCATATATATATACTACCATATATATATATATATATATATATATATATATATATATATATATATCAGAGGCGACTCCTACACTCGGGCTGCTTGGGCTTAGCCCGAGTTATCAGTATAGATACGAACGATGTACTACACATTGTGCACTCTTTATAAAAGTCTTTCATTTAATTGCGAAAGTTGGTGTATTTGAAGAAAATATACATAATAAATATAAAAGATTATTTAAAATCTAAACAAAAGTGTAAGAATCTTTGCCATTGAATAATGCTATTTTTTTTCAATCATTTATAAAACAATGACAGCTCGCTCATCCGAAATAGCAGAGTTAAAAATTTTTAGACAGTGTTCACTATACACATTCGAGAATTAAAGTTGTTGTTTTTCACCTAGGAATCAATAAAAACACTAAGTTTTATTTAAAAAAAATAAAAATATAAAATAACATTTATTTCCTCTGAATTTCTGAAATCAAACACAAAATTTATATTCTGATACTTAAATGAACAGTACTTTTCTCAATTTCTTTAGTTACTTTTGCAATTTGATCTTGAATAAAAGAAACTTTTTAATTAGCAATAACTAGTGAATAATATAATGTGAATATAATTTGGTGTTTAAATATATATATATATATATATATATAATATATAATAATATAATATATATATGTATATATATATATATATATATGTAATATATATATGTAATAATATAATAATATATATATGTATATATATATGGAGAGGGGAGGAGAGGACCAGTGAAAGTAAAAGAGAAGCTCCTGGGTCCGCCACTGATATAATATGTAATATAATATAATAATATATATATATGTGTATCTAAATACAATAATAAACAATTCTCAAAATGTATATATATATAACTATATATATATATATATAATATAATAATAATATATATATATATATATAAAATAATAATATAAAAAAATATAAGATAAAATAAGATATAATATATAATACAAAAAGAATACATGTAATAAAATAATGTATAAAATAAATATATATATATGTAATATAGATAACAATAAGAATAACATATATAATTTATATATAATCTAATAATAAAAATAATAATAATATATATATATATAATATAATATATACTCTTAATCTAGAAATAATATGTAATAATATATATATATATATATATATATATATATATATATATATATATATATATATATATATATATATTTATATATATATATATATATAAAATATATATATATATAGTAGGAAAGATTAATTATTTATTAGTTGGCAAGCGAAGTTGAAAAATGTATAAAATTTTAAAAAAATTAAAAATAAAATAAAAAATAAAAATAAATAAATAAATAAACAAATTAAATAAATAAAATAAATTCGTGGAATCTTTGACGTTGCTGAGCATACGTAAACATTTCATTTGTTCAAAATCTTGAATAAAGTATCTTCTTTATTTGATTTAGATTGGCCACGTTTACAAATATAATTTCAAAAGAAGTAAAAATAAAATTTTATTTTTGTTTTTTTGTTTTTATTCGTTCAATCTTTTTCTTTCTTTTTTTTCTTTTTCTTGATTTATTAAGCTTTTTTTTCTTTATATTTAACTTTTTAATAATTGATCTCTGCTTAACACCTCTCTCTCTCTCTCTCTCTCTCTCTCTCTCTCTCTCTCTCTCTCTCTCTCTCTCTCTCTCTCTCTCTCTCTCTCTCTCTCTCTCTCTCTCTCTCTCTCTCTCTTCTCTCTCTCTAATCCTTTCTCGTTTTATATCATCCTATCTTTTCTTTTTTTCCATTTAACTTTCTTCCACTTCTTTCTTCCCAGCCATTATATCATTCCATTCTCTTATGAAAATATGTATGTATGTATGTATGTATGCATCTATCTATCTCTATCTCTATCTCTATCTCTATCTCTATCTCTATCTCTATCTCTATCTCTATCTCTATCTTGGCTATCTATCTATCTTAATTCCGATAAGTAAAAAGGGAAAAAAGAAACATTCCATAATTAAGAATGAAAAATTAACCGTTTCCATAAAAAAAAATGTATTTAAAAAATGTCCCGCAATTAATTTTGATAAAATATTTAAACTTATTTTCTCTTTTCTGCAACTTCTGAATAATTAATAATAAAATGTTTTTGAAAACGGGGGAATTAATTCTAATTTTAACTAATTTACAAACAGACACGAAATAAGAGTACACACACGCACACAAGCAAGCACACACACACACACACACACACACACACACACACACACACACACACACACACACACACACATACTCACATACAAACAGACACGAAATAAGAGTACACACACGCACACAAGCAAGAATAGCTAAGAAGATGGATTCTCATGCATGTTCACATTTGTAACAATTGTTGGTTCACATACCGGAGGAGATACCCTCTTTGTAATACCTTTAATTTTTAAACTTTATATTTTAAGGATATATATATATATATATATATATTATATATATATATATATATATATATATGTAATATATATATATATATATATATATATATATATATATATATATATATATATATATATATATATATATATATATATTTACTTGTATATATCTTATTTAGTGATGTCACAAATGAGCAAAAAATTTTGAAGAAAATCATCCTCATTTGGACTCTTCAAAAGATCCCCATCCTCTCGAAATAAGTGTAGATTTGAGTATTTCTAATACCATTTATCATTACTTATCTTCAATATGTTCAAACTAAATTTTTGTTTAGAAATTCTTGTGAACAATCCCATCAATGACGAAAAAAGACGATCAACATGGACTTAACAATACTGCGAACTGGACGCGGTGAATTTGGTGACTTCTATTGAGATAACTGCTGCCTAGTCTCAGGATCATAAGCCTCTAAACCCATGATTCATCTCCAGTTATGATATTGGAGATAAAGTTGGCTTATCTCTGACTTGTTGTTTGAGTTCCGAAGAGACAGAAACGCGATGGGCCTTCTTTCTGTTCATTGCTCAGGAGTCTTGACACAAATTTCGCTGAAGTTCATGTTATGTTCAAAACATCCGACAACATGCATTGAATAATCCTATATGACTCTAATACTATTTCACAAATATTGGGGATAGTTCGTCTACGATCTGCATGGATAGCCTCGCGAACTCTTACCATGGTTCCCGGCTTTGTCTTTGCTCACGATCGTCCGGAACGCTCGTCATCATCGACAGCTGTTCGACCTTACTTGAAGCATTTGTACCATAAATAGCTTTTGCTCATGGCATTATATCCTAAGGCTTCCTATAGCATACGATGGGTTCTGCAGCAGTTTTTTAAAATGTCACAAAATATAATGCAGATTCGCTAAAATCCGACATATCGGTTACAACAAAAGAAAGAAAAAAACGCCTACACTAAACCTACACTAACAAAATACCACGAAAAAATGCTTTCTTTCAACCGCGTAGGTGTTGGTACACTTATTCACAAAGTATTCTTTCTGCTCTCCACACCTAGCGTCAGAAGAGCATATTGCATCTCGATTTTCAAAACCTACTTTTTTTTATGAATAATTGGATTTTTTTTTTCATCCGATCTGTATGAAATTTTCAGGGCATTTGTAGTCGGGGAAGATGCACATTTTTATTTAGATAATTTGTTTTGTATATGCAGTAGTTTTGGATTTGTCCTTGGAATAAATTTTGAAAAAAAACTTTTTTGGAAATTTAAAAAAATTTTTTTTTGAATATACAAAAAAATTATCTAAATTAAAAAGATGTATCTCGCCAGACTCTACACGCCCTGAAAATTTGATGTTGATCAGATGAGAATAAAAAAAATATCTCAATATATCACTTTCTCAAAATAAATTTTTTTTTTGAAAAAGTGAAATATTGAGATGTTTTTCTCTACTCATCCAATCCACATCAAATTTTCAATGCGTATATAGTCTGCCGAGATGCATCTTTATTACTTTGATAATTTTTTTGCATACTCAAAAAAAATTATTTTTGAAATTTCCAAAAAAAAATTTTTTTTGGAAATTTGTTCCAAGGACAAAACCAAAAAAGTGATCTAAATAAAAAAATGTGCATCTCCCCCAACTACAAATGTTCTGAAAATTTCATGCAGATCGGTTTTCCAATTTCAAAACCCCAGAAAACGTAATTTTCGAAAATCGATCATTGCTTGGAATTGGGGTCAAATATCAATATTGCTTTATAACAGATTTTAGGTAACAATCCCATCTTTGTATCTTTCAAGTTTGAAGTTATTTCAAAAAAAATGTAGGACGAATATCGAAAAATGTGAAAAACATAGGTTTTAAAAAATGAAAATACAAAAGAAATGGCTATAGGCACAGAAAAACACCCAAAAACGACGTTTTAGAAGTCAGAAAACCTGCGGTTGGCGTTTTACTAAACCAAAATCGGCTGGAAATTAAGAATTTTGGGTCCATTTTAAGATTGGGGATAAAATGGGATCCGCCTTAAACAAAAATCAACCCATCCCATTTTAAAGTCAAAATTAATATTTAAAAAACTGGTCCAGAGTTTAGGATAATTTTCTCAATAGAATTTAATTATTTTTATTTCGCTCAATTATTAAAATTCTTTTTTTTATTAGTATTATTAATCAACTTTGATTCCTTGTTGAGGCTTTTTTTGTTTATCTTTTTAAGACCAAATTAGGTAGATGAAGAGTCACTGAAATGAGTAGAAATAATTAAACACTTGGTTTATTAAAATATAAATTACAGACTTTCGAAGAAGTAAGGATTCTTTTTACCTTATTTTGTAAGATGAATAGTATAATATTGCATTAACGAAAGGGAATTTGCTTTGAAGATAAGTAATGATAAAATAATATAAACATATCCAAATATATATATATATATATATATATATATATATATATATATATATATATATATAGAAGTTGTTGTTATATATATATATATATATAGTTGTTGCTATATATATATATAATATCCCTCCAAATATATATATTATATATCTATATTATTATTATTATTATATATTATTATTATATATATATATATATATATATTATATATATTATTATATATTATTATATTATATATATTATATATATATATATTGTGGTTGGATGTTTTTTTTCTTGTATATATATATATATCCTATTCAAATATATATATATATATATATATATTATATATATATATATATATATATATATATATATTATTATATTATATATATATATAAATATATAAATATATATATATATATATATATATTACATTTATTATTATTATTAAGTATATATATATATATATATATTATATATATATATATATATATATATATATATATATATATATATATATATATATATATATATATATATATATATAATCTAAATAAAAACAGAATATGAAATTTTTTTTAGAATTTATTCAACGATTAAATTTGATTATGCATTTGTTTATTTATTCTTTTGTTATTTTTTGAAGGGATTTAGTTTTTGAGTTTGCATTTTAAATTATAGTTTTAACTTTAATTTAAAATTTAAATTTTTTAAAATTAACAAATAAATATTGTGTATATATTTGTTAAATAATAATTTTCAAAATAAAATATAATTTAATAATATCCGAAATGAAATTCTGCAATTGTTTTTTATATCATTAATATTTATAATTAATTTTTAATTCTGTTTTAATGATTATAAAAGAAGTTGGTGAGGAGGAGACGGTTCAAAACCGGTTCACCGGACCGATACTTAAAACTTTTTCAGGAAAACGTACCGGTAATTAACCATTTTGTTGTTTAATTAAAGGGAAGCGAACTTGTTGTCAAATATTATGACAAAGCACAGAACCATTTGTTAAAATTTTGGCAACTCAACAATGGAGGTGGATTCTTTTTCAAACCCCCGCAATGGGTCTTTATCAGAAAAAAACCAAGACCCCAGATCCAGTTCCAATTCCATCCAGCTTTATAAATATTTTTGGATCCCGGACGCGGTTCCGGCTCTTATATTTCAGGCTCCAATTGCGATTTCAGTTTTATAAATATAAAAATATATCTTAATTGGGGCTCCAGTTCCATTGTTATATTTCCGAATTTTGACTCTGGTTTCAGTTTTTATATTTCCGGATCCTGACTCCAACTAAGGCTCCAGCTTCGTGCTTTTACTACAACGATAAAATATAATCTTAAAATCAGGACTGTCGACCCCGCTCCGATTTCATCATTTTATAATTCTCGGATTTGATTCCAAATCCACAATTTTAAAATATCCCTGCTCCAATTATATCTCTGGCTCCACCCCCAAAATAAATCTGCTCCATTTTTGGAGCCTTGATCAACACCATTGTTTTTAATAATAATTTTATTTTGTTTTTTTTTTCCACTGAGCTGATGGGTTTATTTTAAACGATTCTTACTTATGTTTTGATTGACAGTTGAAAGTTTATTTTAAAACATTTAGTTTTGACATAACAAAAGAAGCGCTTTAGGATTTCTTTCATAACAAAGAAGTAAAATAAAAGAATTGGCGTTTCTTTGTTTCGTGAAAAGAATATAAATTGCTTTCTTCTTTTTGTACTTTTAATTAATATTTGTAGATTTTAAATCGTCTTTCAATATTATTCTCTACGGGTATTGTCTTAGTCAAGGTCGGGAAAAATAAAACTTTGTTTGGTTTAGTTATACTTATTTATAGAAGAATATTTCTATCAATATAAAATATTTTCAAAGAAAATATTCTTTGGATAATAAAGTAAAAATAATATATTTTTTATAATATATTAAATAATATTTCTTTAAATATAAAATATCTTTAAAGAAAATATTCTTTGGATAAAATTTCCCATTCTTTACATTTAATTCAAAACCTATATTGCATTTTTTTTATTTTCATTTGCTTTTAAAATTGGTATCTCAAGGGCATTGCCCAATTCTATGAGGGGAACATTTTTGGGTAATTACTATTTAGGATCCAGAGGAAGGATCGAACCCTGACCATTTGCCTCGCGACTCAGTCACTCAATCGTTGTGCTACTGTGTATAAGGAATCAAAGAAATGAAAAATAAAGAAGTGAAAAATGAATAAATATATTCATAAATAATAAAGGTAATAAAAAAACAAATTTCTATAACATTTATCGTAGAGATAATTTTAAACTTATAAACTTAAAAGACGTTCACTTTAATAACGACAACAAAAATGATGATGATTTTTTTATCAATAATAATAATAAATAATCGAAAAATAAAATTTGAAAAGAAAAAAATAATTTTTATCTTGTCGTAAACCATTTTTTTTCAAATTAAAAGTTTCAATAAAAGATAAAATAGAGAATTTATATAAAAAATATATATATATTATTAATATTTATTTAAAATCAATAAAAAAAATTATTTATTGCAAAATTTGTTTTTTGCTCTTTTTTTTTTTTAAGTCAAAATTAAAACATAAAAAAAACGTTCAGAATTTTGAATAATTTTCTAAATAGATTTTAATTATTTTTATTTAATTCAATTATTATAATTATTTTTATTAATTTCCTGATTACTTATAATTAAAACATTATTATGACGTTTTGGAGAGGTAATTTTATAATTTTTCTTTAGTATACGACAAATGAATGAAAAGTTTATAAAATAGGTTTATATATATATATATATATATATATATATATATAGTATATATATTAACATATATATATATATATATATATATATATATATATATATATATATATATATATATATATATATATATATATATATATATATATATAACACAAAAGTTGAATGACAAATGAACAAAAAAATAAAGAACATGTAATGGAGAAAGTAAACTTATATATATATATATATATATATATATATATATATATATATATATATATATATATATATATATATATAGAGATATATGAGAGAGAGAGAGATGTGTTATTAGAGATATGTAGATATATATATATATATATATATATATATATATATATAAAGGAAAATTATTTGACGAACAAAATTATAATGATAAAAATAATTTTCATTAAAATAATAAAATAATAATTATAATTATTTAGGTTATGATGAATTGTTATTTAAATGAACATAAAAAGTATTTTTAAAATTGATTTTAATTAGGATAATTTATTTTTAAAATACATTTTTTGAAAATTAGCAATTATATTTATTATTATTATTATTATTATTATTATTATTATTATTATTATTATTATTATTATTATTATTATTATTATTATTATTATTATTATTATTATTATTATTATTATTATTATTATTATTATTATTATTATTATTATTATTATTATTATTATTATTATTATTATTAAAATTATTGTAAAAATTATTATTATTAATAATGTTATTATTATTATTATTATTATTATTATTATTTTATTATTATTATTATTATTATTATTATATTATTATTATTATTATTATTATTATTATTCAGTAAAAATATTATTTAGAATTATATTTAATCATCTCTATTAGCAAAAATGTCGACTTCTTCGTCGAACTGTTGTTGTTGTTGTTCTTGCTGTTGTTGTTGTTGTTCATGGTGTTCTTCTTGGGGTTGTAGGGTCAAATGTTGTTCCTCCGTTTGTTCTTCTTGTTGCTGAGGTTGTTCATGATCAGTGTTCTCCATTTGCTGTTGTTGTTGTTGTTGTTGTTGTTGTTCAGGTGGTGGTGACGACTCTCGATGATGATGAACTCCTTCATAAACATCCTCCGCCGGCTCTTCAACTCCTCCTTCTTCCTTCACTCCTGCTTCTTCACCTCCCTCTCCTCCTCCTCCTCCTCCTTCTTCAAGAACGAGACAAACACGAGTCAAATAGAGAAAGAAAAAAAGAAAGAAAGACAATTAAATTATGAAAACAATATTTGTGGACAATTTTAGGTGGACTTATTTAAGTGGACAATTTTAAGTGAACAATTTTAAGTGAACAATTTTAAGTGGACAGTTTTAAATGGACAATTTTAAAGGCTGAAAAAGGAAAGGGAAGGAAAACGAAGCTAATTTTATATAATTACAATGGTTTATTTCCATTTTTCTTAAAGTCTACTTTATTATATTTTATTTATAATATATTTTTATTTATAATTTTATATTATTTTATTTTATTTCATCTTTATATTTATAATAATAATATAATTTATTATTGAAGTAAAAAAAGTTAATTTATGGAAGGGGAAACATTTTATATCAATAAATAAGTTTAATATTTTCGTATCTAATATATAAATATATTTTAAAATGTCAAAAAATATTTTTACTATTTTTTAAAGATTTTTTTACATAAATTTTCATATAAGAAATTATTATTATTATTATTATTATTATTATTATTATTATTATTATTATTATTATTATTATTATTATTATTATTATTATTATTATTATTATTATTATTATTATTATTATTATTATTTTTATTATTTATTTATTATTATTATTATTATTATTATTATTATTATTATTATTATTATTATTATTATTATTATTTATTATTTATTATTTATTATTTATTATTTATTATTTATTATTTATTATTATTATTATTATTATTATTATTATTATTATTATTATTATTATTATTATTATTATTATTATTATTATTATTATTATTATTATTATTATTATTATTATTATTATTATATGAAGATACATGTAGTGAAAAGGAAGAGGTTGTTACCAGCATGTAAAATTTTATTTATTTTATATATTTATTTATTTATTTTTTAAAATTCAATGAAGGGAATTAAAAAGGACTAAGACTCGCAACTTTAAGTTAAAAAAGAAAAAAAAAAAAAAGTCTTGGGAGTCAATCATAAGAATAGAATTTGTTATCTTGGTCGTTGGCATGGCAACGCTCAAGTTATTACGCACTACGTCATTTTTATTGCTATATTTAGAAACTGTTCATAAAAGATATATATATATATATTAGAAATATATATATATTATTGTTGTTATAGTTAATTCTATCTATATATATATATATATATATATATATATATATATATATATATATATATATATATATATATATATATATATATATATATATGTTAGTGTGTTAAAAAATTGAATATAAATAGCTTAATTTTTTAAGTCGTATCAGGTTTGTAATATATAGTTAGTTATATATATATATATATATATATATATATATATATATATATATATATATATATATATATATATATATATATATATATATATATATATATATATATATATATATATATTGAACTTAAATATAATCTTAATATGAAAATA
>JABUQX010040263.1:27500-41242 GCA_015478945.1 Trachelipus rathkii
TATAATATATATATATATTAATAATATATATATATATATATATATATATATTATATATATATATATATATATAGTATATAATATATATATATATATATATATTATATATATTATATATAATTATATAATATAATTGAATCATTATTATAGTGAATACTAGGCAATGGCTACATATCATACTCGAGCAGGCAAACTAATATACGCTAGGCAAAGCTATTAAAAGCAAGGAGCGATATAGAAAAATGAAGAAAATGTTTAACATGATGAGGGGAAACAGAAATTGTGAATTTTTAGAAATGGACCGTTTTAGGTTCATTTCTGGACCTATAGGAAATGAGTTTTTTTTTTTCCCCCTTACTGTTTCCCTCTTTCATGAATGGGCTGTCCTGACACGAGAACCACCTTGCTAGTTGATCTCGCATCGTAATAATAATCGTGTACCTTCTTCAGTACAGTGTCCTTCTACGATTAGTATAACCACTAGAAGAGTAGAAAGAACCCGGTCTCTACCTTCGCAAATGGTTTGTTCTCCTTGCACAGATGAATAGACCTGTATCCTGGTTCCTCCCACTTGGCTTTTGACTTCTTCAGACGTTGGCAGTCATTTTGGAGTATTTTGAAGAGTAGTTGGGGAGGAGCTGAAACGGGTCCTGAGATCTTTTGGTAGCTTGAGTGTAATGTGAATTTCATGTTTTATTTTTCAAAACGTATTCCATTTCTATCATTAAAATTTGGTAGGCCAATAATGTGCTAACAATAAACCAATACCTAATGCAATTAATTCAATGTAAAAAAAATATATCAGAATATTAAAATAATTGAAGTAAGAATATAACTTATAAAATAATACTAATTGTAAATTACTACTTAAAAACCTATAAAGAAATTCTTAGATAGAACTTTTCATCCAAAATTCTAAACGGTTCAAAAATACATATTTCAAATTTCAATTTTGAAAAATTGATAAAAAAAATAAAAAAAATAATAGAATTTAATAAAGTAAATAACGTAACACAAACTCATTAACACGAAATAAAAAAACAACCCTTTAATATATTAAAATTAACAAAAATTATTAAAAATAAAGAAATACCAAAATCTTCTCAGAGGAAAGAATTGTGTTATACTTTTTAAAAGGCATGCAGACACAAACGTTGCTTATGTACAGCAATAAAATTAATTTAACATATAAAACAACTTTTCATTATTATTAATTATTATTATTATTATTATTATTATTTTATTATTATTATTATCTATTATATATTATTATTATTATTATTATTATTATTATTATTATTATTATTAATTATTAATTATTATTATTATTATTATAATTATTATTATTATTATCAATATGTTGCTACAAAGGTACTTTGATTATATATTTGTTATGATTATTATTATTATTATTATTATTATTATTATTATTATTATTATTATTATTATTATTATTATTATTATTATTATTATTATTATTATTATTATTATTAATTATTATTATTATTATTATTATTATTATTATTAGTAGTAGTAGTAGTAGTAGTAGTAGTAGTAGTAGTAGTAGTAGTAGTAGTAGTAGTAGTAGTAGAAGTCGTAGTAATAGGTAGAAGAAGAATTAAATATCGTAGAAGTGGAGCGATATTTTTCGATAAATTCGGCACTTTAAAGTGTAAAAGATGTTGGAATCGATCGGAAATCTATTAGACAAGGAAAACTCATAATAAAAGTAAAAAAAAAATGAGCTGTAGATAATTACAAAACAAATTGGTGTTGTGAGGAACTGAAAGTTTTATGTTTTTTCTTTTGTTGCTTGAAGTGCAAAAGTTAAAAATGAAGCAGTAATGTCATTGTTTTTAAATTTTACATTTAATTGCTGAAAATGGTGATTAAAAGAAGTTACAAAAATTTTAAAGTCGTGTAAAACGTTTTAATCGAAGCTTAAATGCATCTGTTATAATTTAATAGACACATATTTACTAATTTAAAGCAAATAAAAATTAGTTGAAAGGGTTAATTCTCAAAATTTGAACCATGGTAATTATAAAATATTACTAATAATACTTTATCCTTAGGTGTTTTTTTTTTTTTTTTTTTTTTTTTTGTATTTTCAGGTGCAGTGTTGGACATGTCAAGTATAGTGTTCGGGATAGTGTTAGGTATAGTGTTAGAGGTAACGTTAAATAAAATATTCATTGTAGTAGTGTTTGAAGTCATATTGGACGTAGTGTTAAGTAAATTGTTCATAGTAGTATTTGAAGTAGTGTTAAACTTGAAATGTAATGTTCGAGGTAGTGTTTGATGTATTGTTAATTGTAAAAATTAATTAACCTTTTTGCAAGAAATTTTTAATTGAAAAGAACTATACTTTGAAAAGTAAAAAAAAAAATAAGAAAAATTTCCCACAAGTACTAGAATACAGTACAAAGTCATAAAAAAAGAGATTTTCATAAATTTATAGATATTCAATATCAAAGAAGTAAGTCCATGTATCATGGTCTGGGATTGATGCTAATGTAATATGAAATATTATTTTTCTTTGACAGTTTCTTAAATTTTGTTGAGAGATTTCGGACTAAAGAATGAATTACCTAATATTAAAATCTATCAACTATGTTCAAGATTTTGAAAATATGGGTCACGAAAGAGTAAAGAAACTGAGAGACAAAAATCATCACCATGAGAGAAGATAAAACTATGACCTAAGAAATAAATCAGGAGAAGGATAAACTGATTAGCAATTAGGAAAATCATATATATTGAACAACAAAGGTAAAAGTTCAGTTTTTCTTGCAAGATTTTAGGACTTAGAGAATTGGATTGACTAAGGATAAAAAGTAATACACACTTCTTTGGTGCATAGCAAGAGAGAGTGAGAGACAAAATAGGAAAGTGAGAAATAGAGATAAAGTGGAGAAACAAATCCCAACGAAGTATCAACAGTGGAATGAATTCAATAAAGTAATGTAGGCGGTAAGTGAAGACAATTAAATAATAAAAAAAAGAAACAAATGGCAATGATTCTAAGAAAACATCCTAATAATAGGGGGTTAGATCTACGGGTAAAAAAAACACCTAAAAAGTAAATTTTACGATATCCAATACTCGAGAAAGTGAGAGAGATGGAACTTCGAAGAATTTTAAAATTGACTACGATCAAAGTTTAGTCTCTTTAGTTCACAATTTCACAATGAAATTATTCATGAAATTACTGTAAAAGTTATTATTTTTTTTCTTTTTTCTATTCATTGTAAAATAAATTATTCTATTTAGTTATTGATATTATATATTATTATTTATATTGATTATTATTATTATTATTATCATTATTATTACATTAGATTATTTCGTTGTTCGGGTATTGTCCGTTAAGACCGAGGCGATTCTCAAAAGTGAAGTTAAAGGTTTAACACCGAATTTCTATCAAAGAAACGTACAATACGGTGGACACTTTTTTACTTTCTATGTTACTGTGACATTTGCCAATTATTTCTGCAAAAACAAACCTGTCACAAAAACAAGCCCGGCTGAAATAAGTTAATTATTAAAGGATAAAAATAACAAAATAAAAAATAATCTGAAATGAAAAGATAAAATTGGAAAGAAATAATTAAAAAAAAAAGGAAAAAAAGAAAATAGGTAAAAAGAAAAGAAGAAAAGATAAAACACTAATTAATAATAAAACCTTTATATATATAAATAATGTATTTTATTATTTTAATTAAGAAAAAAAACTAATTTCCCATAAATTGGACTAATGCATTTAATGATATAATATTATATGAATTTTAATCTTAAATTGTTAGTTTATAACTTTAAATTTCAAAATATCTATATATAATTATGATAATGATAATATATATTAAAAAATAAATATTAGTAATAATATATTATAATATATATCAATATATATAATATATATATTATATATAGTTCTATATGTATAACTAGCTATAATATATATATACTATATACGTATCGCTAATATGTATTAGTATATATACTATAATATATATATAGTATATATATATATATATATAATATATATATAATATATATATATATAATAATAAAGTTTAATATATAGGATATATATCGAAAATATCTTTATATATAACGTAATATATATATATATATCATATATATATATATAATTATATATATAATATATATAGTATATATAATTTCTATATTATAACGTATGATATATATATATATATATATATATATATTAATTTTATATTTATCTATATATATATAATATATAATATAAATATTTATATAATAAATATACAATTACGTATATAATATTATATATATATATATATATTATAATAATAATATAAATATAATATATATATAATATATATATATATATATATATATTATATATATTATACAATAATATATAATATATATACCTCGAATATATATATATATAGAAATATAGATATATTATATAATATATACTTATATATATAATAAGTAATATATATAAATATATATATATTTATAGTATATATAATATATATAATATATATATCAATATATATATATTTATATAATATAGTATAGTATATAGTATATATATTAAATCATAATATATATATATATATATATATATACTATATAAATACAATTTTTTTTCAGTGACTAAAAATTGATAGAAATTCAAGATATTTATGAAATTTATTTTCGTCTTTTATTGCTATATAATAACGAACAAAAATTATATAAAAATGCTGCTATGCGTTAATGATAAGCACCAAAAGGATTAAATTCAACTAAAATGGAAACTTGTCGTTTAAGACATGTCTTTTATATTAAATAATATATAATTAAAGTATATATATATATATATAATACATATATAATATATTATATATTATAAATATAGTATTAATATATATCTCATATATATATTGAAATATCCATTATAGTATAATATATGTATATTCTTATTATATAGTATAAATATATTATATTATATAATCTATAGTATGTATAATAAAATGGACAATATAGTATATTATAATTATATTATATATAAAATAATATATTATTATATATAATATATATAAAATATTATATATATATATATAAGCGACGATAATCACTTGCACAAAGAATTTGTCCCAGAGAAAGAAATACATGTTACTTACGATGATGTTTCCATACTAAGAATTTTAAAAGACTTTCCCTTTTTTTCATGTCACGCAACTGTTTTTGATCCACGTAATCCTCACAGATTCTGCTAATTATAAAAATACTCAGTTAAACTCTAACATTTAAAGCGAACTACTTAAAAAAACCTTAGAAATAATAAATCTACGCAATTTGGTAACCTGTCAATTAGTCACCGATGCTTGGGAACATTGATTCAGAGTATCATTCCGTTGTCATGTTGTCAGTCTGTCAAATGTGCTGCGTATCGGTTGCGTTTCGAAAATAAAATGGTGGTCTCATAAATAACATCCGAGTTTTATATATATATATATATATATATATAATATATATATATATATATAATATAATATATAGTTATATAATATAATATCTATATATATATATATTAAATCAATATATGAAATAATTTAATATTGATTATATATATATATAATATATATATATAAATATATAATATATTAACTATATATATATATAATATATAATATTATATATATATATATTAAAAGAGAGAGAGAAGAGATAGAGAGAGAGAGAGAGAGAGAGAGAGAGAAGATTCACTTATAATGCGAAGAAACTGTATAAACAATTGCACATGTTTTGCGTCTATATTTATAGTTAATATAATATATTAATACTATATATATATATGAATATATATAATATATACTATATATACTATATATAATATATATATACTATATATATATACATAGTATATAATATGGGGGGAAATTAGCAATTCAAATACACAAACGGCAGTTTTACGCCATTGATAGAAGTATAAAATGAACATTACTTTCGCTGCAAAGTGGTAACCAGGATAAAATTTGGACCTCCTCGTGTTGTTGTGCAACCTGTTCATTCTAGATGGGCGAAGGGTTCACGTCATATGCCTTTGCCATACCTATGATTTGGAGAGAATCTGAATATCAAAACTCTGATTGCTACTTCTGTCACTGACCGATTTTGTGGGTAAAACATCCAAACCTAAGCACATTAAAATACCAAAATTATAATATTATTGTGAACAATCACCTCATAGTATGATTTTACTTGTACCTACCCTCCAAACAAATGCATAAATGAGCGCCCGAAGTCAAGTGAATGAGGTAGTGGGAAATGAAACAGACGACTGAACCAAATAGTTCAGCCTATTGTTTTTTTCAGTGATACCACATTGTTAGTCCGTGAAATATCTGAATATAATTTTGCTGCGTGATTTACTCATTCGTCAAAAAGTAAGCAGAACTACTCTTTTCAAAGTTAACATGGATGGAATCTTCTCCAAAAAGAGACTTAAAGTTTATTTTTATTGTGACAGGCATTGTGGCTTTTTAAAGTTTTTCTCCCTTAAGAACTGCATAATGTATTGTAATGATGCATATGCTGTTGTAGAGGAATTTTGTCAACACACCTATAAGCATGAGCGGCGCTTTAGTTTATGACGTTCAAAAGTACGTGAAACAGTTTTAATTTGACACAAATGGTAAATAGTTTTCCCTTCCCACCTCCTGCACATGCACCTTACATGAAGGAAACTATATGAGAGTATAAGATCTGTGCATAAACAATAAAGTATGAGAAATCAACATATGCGGTATTTAAAAGGTCGTGTCAACTTTACTGGGAATGCCAGCATGGCGTATACCAATTCTTCTGCTTTCTTTGTGAGTGGAACAGTTGGGATAAGATAAATCATTATCAGAAAAATGTGTGACACATCGATCTCTGACTCCAGAAGAGTAAAATGTCATTAATCCTCCCCTTGTTGATTCTCAAAAATTTATCTGCCCCCTTGCATATATAAATGCAGATAATGAAAAAGTTTCAATCAAAAGGTTGGATAAAACTGGACAATGGATCTCACATTTCTAAGGACTAAATTCCAGAATATGACTCAAATCAAGGAAGGTATTTTTTTACTTGGGCCACAGATATAGGGAAGCTGAAAACCCAACCATTTAAGGCAAGAACGTAATGATGTTGACAGTAAACTGAGCCATGGCTTCATTTAAAGAAAGTTGTAGAGACTTTGGGAACGAACTATCGCTTTGGATGCAATATGAAGCCTAAAAATCTACTTCCTCGCCTCTCACTTGACTTCACTCCCTGAAACTCTGGGCAGTCAGTGATCAAACGCGGCGAGAGGTTAACCAGGGAATTCTGACTTTGAAACCCGCGTACCAAGGAAACTGGTGATCACTTCTGGTTGACTGAGATTACTGTCGTAATGACTTCCAGAAGCTAATAACGTCGAATCTATGCCTCTACATTAAAGGAAGTTTAATAGAAAATTAGCTCGACATTGTAAATTTATTTAATACCATCTATTAAAAATTTAACCATATAATATGCCTATCTCAAAAAACTATGGTTGACAAGAAAAAAACTGAAAACCATCATTTGAAATCAGTGGAAAAAATGTTATAAAATTCACAATATTTATTGTTGGGACAATTTTTTTATACAAATCATTCGTTGACCAGTGTAATGTTCCACATTATATTAGTATTTATTTTTTGTCATATATATATAAATTATAATATATATAATATAAGTAATATATAATATATATAATATAATATATATATATATAATATACTAATATATATAATTATATTATATATATAATATATTATATAATAATATATATATAGTATAATGTATATATATATTATACTATAATAGTAATATATATATATATATATATATATATATATAAACTATGTATGGATAATTTATATATGTTAAAACGTATACGACAAAAGATAATATATAATATCATATATATAAATAGAGTATATATATATATATAATATATATATATATATATATACTTATATATCATATATTATATATATATCGGAGATATTCTTAAATTCTTATTGTTATAATGTTTGGGTGTAAACATACTATATATCAACTAAAGTGTATAAACAATTTAATCAATTTTATCAATTATATAACCATGACACTTAATAATATTTGCACAAATATCATCTCGATAAAAAGTTACAAGATAAATAATTAGGAACCTAACTCTAACTAAATTTGTTTCATCACGCCGCATTGCAAGGATTCACTATGCAGCGAATATTAGAAATAGCAAAATTTGAGCATTTAAATATCGTTGCAGCGAGCTAAAAAAATTTGTTGAAATCGAATTTAAATAATCTTTAGTGTGGGTCAACTCACTTGAAGAATCTTGACCTTTAGTGACCTTTAATGACTCTTAATGAATCTTTACCATGGAATGCATCCTATAATTTTTCGCTCTATTTTGTTCATTTGTAAACTCTAAGAAGTAATTCTATTGCATTGTACGAAATAATTCGACTTAGCGCTAATAGAGAAACACAAAGCATGTTTAATAAATTTGAATTATTCCTAAAATGTTTATCTAAGCGGAATTTTATAAAAATGGTTATTCAAAATTAAATAAAATTTTCTTTATATTTTAAATCGCTAATTGCAGTGAAGTTAACTCCTTTTTTTTTTTGTTATATAACACTATATTTTTTCTGTAATCTTATAACTGCCAAAATCCTTTAGTTTGAAACTGCAATTTATCAACATGATGGCATGATTTTCAGTAATACTTTTTCTTAATCACAAGTATATATAATAACATAAGTTAGAAATGTTTAATGTTCAATTATTTGTTTTCTAAAACGCTTAAAAATTGTGTAGTTAGTTTTATAATTTACAAGAAGGTCTAAACTATAATATAAATCTATACATAATAGAAATATAATACACAAATAATATAATAATATATCTATTATATATATTATATGATATATATATTATATTATAATTTCATATTTTTATAGTGTGGTACAATATTTTCCTAAAAATATGTTTCTTGAATAACAGATGTAATCTCTGACAATTTATTTTCTACACCTTTAATAATCACATTTCCCAAAACCCTTTTGAAGAACCCCTCAAACAAAAAAATATATGCAAAGCCAAACAATAAATTATTTTAATTAAAATACATTAAAAAAAACAATAATAATTAACTAACTTATAAAACAGGGATGTTACAATTAAATTAGCCTATAAAAGAAAAAAAAGATTATTTTCATAACTTCTCTGATATAAAACATTTCCCTAAAGAATTCCTGTAAGCAGCCTAATGATAAAAAACTTACCTAATATTAAGTAAATAAAAATATACACTTGCTTGAATCAAGGTCGAAAAAAAGTAAAATACTATAATAATATATAGTATATAATATATATAGAATATGTATATATATATATATATATTATATTAATATAATATATATTAATATATTACTATATATATATATATATATCTATTATATATATATATGAATAACCAATATATTATATATATATATAAATAATATTAATTTAATATAATAATATATATAATATATCTATATATATATATATTAATAATACAGATATAATATAATTATATCATAAATATATATATACATAATACTATATATAGATAATAATATATATATATAATATATATATTATAATATATAATATAATATATAATATAATATATAATATATATATATATAATTATGTAAGTATGATATCTGTATATTTTATGTATGTTCAACCTGCATGTAATGAATGTATCTTCTCATTTTGAAACACATTAGGATAAACGAACAACGTCTATCGATGCCTTTGTAAAAAAGGAAAAAATTTGTCTTTTGGACCAAATAAAAAAAAATACAAAGAACAATTTTCAATTGTCGAACGTTTAAGGAATAACCTGAGTTTCTGGGGAACATCCCCGAAGTTTTTCATTACTGGCAACAATAATGATAATAATATTGTTGGTAGTAATTGTATTTATATATATCAGTTATTCTATACATAATGAATATGAAATTTACTCTATGATAATTTTGTATATGATATAATATTATTTATATATATATATCTTATTGATTATATGGATTCCCATTACAATTAAATCGAAAATGTATTTATCAATAATATATATATATATATAATATATATATATATATATATAGTATATAATATATAATATATTATATTATAATATATATATATTAATATATATATATATAATATAATTATATTATATATATATTATATATATATACTAATATAATAATATTACTGTATCATCTATATTAATATTAATATTCTTTATTTTTATTTACTAAACAAATTTCACTCCTACCACTATTTTAATCCATTAATTTTTATTTTTTGACATTTTATCAATATTATATTAATATATTATTAATATTATTAATTATTACTTATTATTATTTATTCTAGTATTTTATTATTAGTTCCATTAATCAATGCTTTGCTTCTTCTAATACCAATGAATTTAGGAAGAAGTCGCCTGCAAAACGCACAATACTTATTCCAACGAAAAGAGTTTATTAAACAAATTGAAATTCTCTATATATTTCTTTATTTCTTTATATATATACTATATATATATAATTAATAATATAATATATATATATATATATATATTATATATATAATAATATATATAATATATATATATATAGATATATTCCAGAGGGTAAAATTTATACCTTATCGTCATTGTTGTATTTTTAGTCATCTTTTGTACTTTGCAGACCCTCTTTGTTTCTGTTTATTTATTAGTCTTGTCAATAGTGTTCTATGAATACCTTATTGCAAAGTTAGGAGAATCCGCGGCCCAGCAGTGCTCAGGAAAAGAATTCCGGCATTTTTCGCGGTTGTTCTTCTTTCTTAAGCGATTCATGGAGGTTTACCAGTAAAGAAGAATCTGACACTTATTAAGTGGCGCAACAATGTTGGAGCTTGCTGCCGAGGCCATGCCCTCTACGTCAAAGGGCGCTGACGTCAAGGTAAGCTTCCCACTCTCTCTCTCCTCGGTCTCTCTCTCGTCTCGGGGTCGCGGTCGGTCTCCGGTCTCGGCTCGTTTCGTCTCGGTCGTCGTGCTCGGCGTCTGCGGTCATCTCCTTCGTTCGCGTCTCGTCTCGTCTCGTCTCTCTTCCTCGGTCGTCTTCTCTTTCTGTCTTTGGGGTCCTCTTTCGTCTTTCTCGTTTTGCTTCTCTTTCTCTGTTCCTCTTTGGTCTCCTTTCCTGTTCTCGTTTCTCCGGTTTGGTCGCTCGTTTTTCTCTGTCTGGCTTTCTCTTTCTCTTTCTCTGTGGTCTGCCTATTTCTATCTTGATCTAGTCTATCTAGGTGCTATTCTATCTATCGTATCTGCTATCTATTTCTAATCTATCTATCTATCTGTATCTATCTCATCTATCTATGCTACTCCTATCTCTGAGGGTCTAATTCTCATCTCTGTCTATCTAGTATATTCCTAGGTATCGTAATCTAACTGATCTATCTATCGATCGCTATCTACTATCTATCTATTCTAGATCAGCTAGCTACTCTGAGTCGATCTATTTCTATATCTATCTATCTATCGGTACTCTTTATTATCTATCTTAGTGCTAGCTATGCTACTTCGTAGTCTACTTCGTGTCTATCTATCTTATTCGTATCTATCATCTAGTCTATCTTATCTATTGCTATGTCCTTATCAAGATTGGAAGTTCTTGTAAACTAAACACTAGACACTTGAAAATACTAAACCGAGGGAAGACGTTTACTTAACGAAGTACTAATGATAATAAAAAATTTTGGACTTTTAAAATTAGAGATAACTAGAATATAATGTGTAAAATTTAAAAATACTTTCGGGAAGAAAATTTTTTTAGAGAAAAGATAAGAATTGTGTTAAAAATTCTTGAATTAAATTTTTTTTTTTTTAAAAATTGTTTTCAAAGTTAACTTGAGTATTATTTGCTCCCCATGTTAATTAAAGTAGATGTGTTACTTTGAGTAACGAGAGGTTTGTTAAGGTCCATTTGACGCATTCTACTGTGAATTAATATATTGAGGGTATAGTAGTATATAGGTAGATATATATAGTAATATTATATATGAGTAGTAGTATAGGTATATATAGGATAGCTATATGTAGGTATATAGTAGTAGGGTATATATGATGATAGTAATTAGGTGTATCTTACATATTATATGGATATATAGTAGTATCACTATATGTATAGAGGTATAGTATATTTATATATAAGTATTAGTATTCGCATAACTACTTGAATATATATTATATATACTATATTTATATTATGGTGTGTGTGTGTGTTTGTGCGTAACAAATACAAAAACTCCTCGTTAAAATTCAACAAATATTTTAAAAATTTCCGACATATATAATATACGTATATATAATATATACTATATATATATATATATATAATATATATATATATTAAATAGTTATATATTATATATATATATATATTTATATATAATATATAATATAATTATATAGTATTTAATAAGTTTTTGAGCCAAATTATACTAGATATAACCATGCTAAACAAAATAACAAAAAACCAGGCTAAACAAAATAATTTTAAAAATTTCCGGAACTACTGAATTTTTTTTCACCAAAAGTAAAAAAAAAAAATCAATATTTTGAAAAATATATTTAGAGAAGTAATCTCATCTTAAAAGTAAATTTTTTGAAATTTCACCTCAATCTTACTTAAGGTAGTACTATATAGCTATAAGTATACTATATAATAGTATAACTGTAGTATAATATATATGAGTAAAATGAGTATATAGTGAGTAAGAGTATAATATCATACTTTATATAATATCATATACTAATAATATACTATATATGATATATATATATATAATATATATATAATATATAAAGTATATAAAAATTTGTTCCTTTAGTTATTTAATTAATAATTATTTATTATTCAGCTTTTAAATGCAAATTAATAAAAAAAATAATAGGGAAATAAGAATACAACATAATAATGAACCAATAAATAATAATAACAAATAAATAAAAAATAAAATAAATAATAAAAAATAAATAAATAACAATTATATAATAATAAGATAAATAATAAAATTAAATGAACTGAGTTAAGAAATAGCGAAACTTTCTGATTGAGATAATATCAAAAAACAACGAACAACAATGTTCAGACAACAAAAATGTCATATATAATATAATAATATTCATATAATATAATAATACTATACTATATTCATACAGTATAATATCATATAGTATATAGTATATTATATATATATACCAATATATAAGTATATATATATATATATAAATCATATATATAAAAGTAAAATTGCAGTTAAAATAAAATTAAAAAGAAATAACATTAGCTCGACTTAGTTCATAAAGATAGAAATAGTACCGCGTTGTGACTTGAGAATCGCAAGGAAGAACTTATAATTCCTAAGTTACTCAAAAAAGAAAAAAAAAAAAAGAAAAATCAAATTATTAATATTAAATAACTTTTCTATTAATCGGAAAAATGTCAAATAAACTATTGATATAGTAATATAGTATCTCTAATGAATAAATGAAACTGATGAACATAATTTAGGAATATGATTAACATTTGTAAAATAATTGTTGAAATTAAAGGGCAAAATCTTAAATTTGTAAACAA
>JABUQX010040264.1:7500-39699 GCA_015478945.1 Trachelipus rathkii
AACATTGATATTCACCCAATATGTATCTGCGTCCAATATTGACATTCGCTCAATATCGACATTTACCCAATATCGACATTCACCTAATATCGACATTCGCCCAATATCGACATTCGCCCAATATCGCCTTCGCCCAATATCGATATTCACCCAATATCGACATTCGCCCAATATCGATAATCGACCAGTACCGACATCCACTCAATATCGACATTTAACCACTATCGACATTTACTTAATATCGATATTCGCCTATATCGACATTGACCCAGTAACAACATCCTCCCAATATCGATATTCGCCCAATATCGACCTTCGCCCAATATCGACATTCGCCCAATCTTGACATTCGCCCAAAATTGATATTCACCCAATATCGACATTCGCCCAATATCGACATTCACCCAATATTGATATTCGCCCAATATCGACATTCGCCCAATATCGACATTCGCCCAATATCGAAATTCGCCGAACATCGACATTCGCCCAATATCGATATTCGCCCAATATCGACATTCGCACCAATATCGATATTCGCCCATACGATATTCACCCAATACCGATATTCGCCCAATATCCGGCAAGCATTTTCTTAGTCGAGGAATCTATATGCCTAATGCTTAAAATGCATTTTAATTGCAAAATAGAAAATAAAATAGAAAAACAATTATAATTAAATAAAAATATTTAAATAAAAGATATATTGACAATAATATAATATTTAAAATATTTTTATTTCTGTTTGATTTAATAATATAAATTCTATATATACTCTCGAATTAATATTATTTCTGCTCGTTTAAAAGAGAGGAAATTCATTATCACTTTTAAAGTAATAAATGATAAGCAGGCCTATTTCTAAGTCATATATTATATATATATATATATATACTATATATCATATTATATATATATATATATTACTATATAATATAATATATCATATATATAATATATATATATTATATAATATATTATATATATATATATTTATCATGGTTTTAGGCTTTCTTACCTAACTGGTTTCGAACCCCACCCCTCCCTGTTGGTAAAAGCAGGCTTTGTAATATCACCTGGACAACGATTGAGCTTAAAAGGAGATCTACCGTTTACTTCTGAAAGATTTTCATCTTCCCAGGACGGAAGAAAAAGGTACGTCAGTCTGACAGTGAACCATTGGCAGACCTCCCCGCTCACACTTGGGTCAGGGCGTCACACAGGGTTTTGAATTAGACAAAAAGTGTAATTCGGGAACTCACATTGTATGCTGATATTAGTGCTTAAGTGAAAAACGCACTTTTATATGTATATATAAATCATCCCTAGGCTTCCTTAACCTAACTGGGTTTTTACCAACAGGAGGTGTGGGTCGAAAGCCCAGTTTAGGAAGAAAGCATCTAGGCATGATTTTATTATACATAGAAAAAGTGCGTTTTCACTTAGCACTAATAACTATATACTATATATATAATATTATATATATATATACTATATATTATATATATATATATTATTATTACTATCATATATATCTATATATATATATACTATATTATATCTATATATTATATATATATATATATATATAATATATATATATATATATATTATATATTCGAGGTGATACAATAAATCGGAATCGGTATAAAAAATCGAAAGAATCGGTATTTTTAAATGAATCTAATTTTTAAACGGAATCCAGAAAGTTCTGCAAATTTTCTTCCCCCCCCCCCCCGCCTAAATTTTTGGCTAAATTTTTAAAAATAAATTTTCTGAATTTGTGATTGTGATTTTAAACCTAATTAATAGGAACATGTACGTAATGAGTATATAACATATTTTTGTATGCAATTATATATTTTATTTTGTATTATAAAAATTAGGGTAAAAAAATTCGCAGTTGATATTAACAAACTAGTAGCCATGGGAACATATTACAATTCCGTCTTAAGGGTCGAGTCTCTGATTATTTAAAACCAGGGCTGAGGAAACGGACGGAGCCGCAGAGCTGCATGATTTTAGGTGGAGTTTAATTCGGAGCTGCATGATTTTTTTTGTTGCAGAATGAAAGGATTAAAAGCTGAAACCGGAGTCAGTGTTTGAGCAGGAGCAAGAGTAAAGGCCTAGTAATTTAAAATGATGGAACCAGTGTTAGAGGTGCCCTATTATTAACACTCCTGTACTACGCCTAGATAACTTTGAATCTTTATAACCTCAATGTTCTATACCTTAAAATCTATCTTCCTGCTATTATTATATTGTGTATCTGTCACTACTCCTTTAACGGAACAGTTCTTTTTTTCAGTATTTGTTGCGAAACTGTTATATCTTCTCTCAGATGCAGGTTCACGATTTAGGGGATTTCAACGTACACTACACTGTGCGATCGGGCTCATCTCCAACTGATACAGTTGGGAGGAGGTCAAATCACTCACTCTTCATAACGGTCTGGAACAGTTGATTAGAGAACCTACGCAAATAGAGGGTTACCCTAACAAATTCTTTAAAAGCTTGAACTATGCCTCGCCATTACTACTTTTCGATTTAAATATGCCATTTTCCTTCATGTTGGTAACTCTGACCAATTATGCAACTTTTACTTATAAATACACTTTACCATCTTCATTCTGCCATAAACGTATTTTATGTTACGATAATAGGGCTATTTGGGGCCCATTACCTTTCTTCTACACTGTCATTGCAACAAATCCTACTTTAACACTGAACATGCTTCAGAGTCTGCCGAAAATGTAGTTGGGGCCGTATTCGCTGGTGGGATGTCCTGATTCCTTCCATCTTCAACTAAATCTTTTCTTCCAAGAACTTATAGTATCAATGATACCTGTTCTCGTGACATTCAAAAAATGACAGAATGCATCAGGAGTTGGAAAATCCTCTTTCTCTTATTAAATAACCAAAAAAAAAAAAAAAAAACGTAAATCTGGATTTACACCTCTTTACTGCTTTGATGGATCTATAACTTACACTCTTGCTGAAAAAGCTAAACCTCATCTTTCCTTTGTTTTCATATAATTTCATCCAGGACAACTCTGGTTTACATCCTCCTTTTCTCTTTCTCTCAGAAAAGTGCTTTCAAACTATAGTATGACGTTACCATCTACGGAAACGGCAGAGAGATTATATTCATTAGCGGAAATCACTCTTGCCTCAGAAAGATGCCCTCTTTCAGTAAAAACGTTTGAAATAATGTTTTACTCCATATTATTATTATTATTATTATTATTATTATTATTATTATTATTATGTATTATTGATATTATTATTTATGTATTATTTATTATTAGTTATTGATTATTAGTTGATTATTAGGTTATTATTTTTAAATATGCATTATATATAGATAGGTATTTACAAATTCACTAGATGTCCCTAACAATGTAATTGCTACTATCGGAATCGACATCGAAATAGAAAACTTTTTGTTAGAGTTGACATCGGAAATTATTCGATGATCGTCCCATTCACTAGTATATGGTATATATATATATATAATAGTATAATATTATATTCTGATATGTTAGTATATTATAGTTATATTATATATATTATATAATTATTATTAATATTATAGTATATTATTAATATTAGTATTATATGTAAGTAGTATTAGTATTATATTATTATAATTATATATAGATATATTATTTGATAGTGATATATTATAGTATATATATAATTATATGTAGTAATAAGTTATGGTATATATATATAGTTATATTTATGTAGTGATATGTATGATAATATGGTAGTTGTATAGATATGCAGTTATATAGTGATATAGGTATTTGTAGTATATATATATATTTATATGTATTATATATAGTATTTATTATAGTGTGATTATTATATATGTTTAATTATATAGTATAGTTTTTATATAGTAGTATATATGTATATATATATATATATGATTATATATACAGTATATATGAAGTAATAGTATATATATTAGTATATATATAGTATATTATGTGTAAAAATAGATGTGATTATTATATATATTATTATTATTTATTATTATTATATATTATATAGATATATTTATTATATATTATTTTTTAGTTATGTATGTTATATGTATATATATTTATATATTATTTTATTATATGGTAATATTGATTATATAATTTATATTTATATATAGTATATTTTATATAGTGATGATTTTATTATTATATATGATATATATTGTATATCTTTTAATTTAAAATTTTATTATATTATATTTATAATTCTTAAAGCCAATGAACATTTGACCAATAAATGGCGATTATGCAATATTTAACACCTATTATATATTATATATATATATTATGTATGTATATATATGATAATATATTATTAGTATGAGTATATATATATAGTATATTTATATTATTATGTATATATTATATAGTAGTATATATATAGTAGTTATAATTATATATATATAAATATAATATTAGTATATGATATATATATGGCCAATAAAGGAAGTGTTTAGCCGCGCAAATGAATGATCTCGAAAACCTAAGATAGGTACAAGAAAACTGATAACAAATAAAGGAATCAGGGAATGAGGCTTCAAAGGCAAATGAAAAAAAAATTTTACTTTTTTTTGTATTTTTTTTATATCTCCAAGACTACGAATTGCAGTAGATAGAATAACTTAATAACATATATGGAATCAGCGTATAATTTTTTTAAGGGGGCTCGAAGCCCGACGTGGGACAGTGGGGTGATCGTTTTCTTATACCCGGTTATGGGGAGGGCGGAAGGAACCGCCCGCGACATACCCAAATACTCTAAGGAGCGGGGGTTCCGGAGACCCCTCCCGGAGGTGGGGAAATAGTCCTACCCTTTCCTTCCCCCCCCGTCGGCTCGAGAGACCCCGACTCTTTGCATCTTTGGGGTTTACCCTTGGTGGGGTATTTTTCCTTTAGGTTTTAAAAAAAAAATCTTTTTCATAAAATATTCATAGCTGATTCTAAATATGTATATTAGTTTTTCTTGTACCGTATGAAAGTAGTTTATTTAAACATATAAGTAAAAGATAGAAAAGATAAGATTATAATTTTTTGTGTTGTGTCATTTTCTCAGGACGAGAGTGTGTATGGACGCTTGAGTGTCCATTAGTATGTTAGTCAGTTTGTTTGCGCTTGTACCGGTAATTCTTTATGTTTTCGGAGATATCATGCGTGGTAAGCTTCTTTAGTTTCACCAGTAGTATATGATATATATAGTATTGATTATTATATTCTCTTGATTTATATATTGAGTAAAGTATTTTACACTATGACATTGCAGATTGATATATATATGGTATATATTGTATAGTATATTATATATATATGTATATAGTATATTTTATCTTTATGATAGTATATTATAGTATATATTATATATATATATAGTATATATATATATATATATATATATTATATATATTTATATATATATATATATATTATATATAATATATATATATATATATATATTATATAAAGAGTATATATATAGATGAGAGAAGTAGATGAGAGAGAGAGAGAGTAGAGAGAGAGAGAGAGAGAGAGAGAGGAGAGGAGAGAGGAGAGAGTATGTAAGTAAGAGTTAAAGAAAGTTTAGCTCAAATTGTACTTTATTAAACCAAATTTGATGCTTCACCGACGAAAACGTTGAAAGATCTAACCAAATAGTCAATAAATTCAGATGCCCCTATTATTGCTTTACAAAACTCAATAATTGTATAGCGAGGAAATGAAAACATATAGATATGCGTCATGAAGTGAATCTAATTTAACTCTAACACTCTATACTTGACTTTCTCCTCTATTTTTGAGCTGCGGACTGTCGCCGGCGACGTGTTGAGGTGAATATCTTATAGCAGCGACTCGTTTTGTTATATTTTTCAATATATTGGCTCTTGTTTTCGTTGGCATACCTTTTTTCGTAATGGTCATTTGTGTCTAGAGTGGCGATATATAGTCCTAAGATGCATAGCGCGAGATACTATAGAAATATATATATATATGATTATATATATATATATATATATATATATATATATATATATATTATATATATATTATATATATATATTATATTATTATAGTATATTATAGTATATTATATATATAATATAAATTAATATATATATATATATTTATATTATATATATATATATATATATATAATATTGATATATGATATATATATATATATTTATATATATATATTATTATATAGAATATTATAGTATATATATTTATTGATTATGTATTATTTTAATGTTATTATTTATATAATATATTTATTATATTATAGTATATTATAGTAGTTATAGTATTAGTATTTATTATTATTATTATTATATTAAGTATATATATAATTTAGTATATATATTATAGTATATAATTATTTTATTATTTATTTATATATTATAGTATATATTATAGTAATTATATTTAATTATATTATATATATACTATATTATATTTATTATGTATTATATATATTATAATATATATATTATATATATTATATTATATATATTATTTATTATATATATATATATTATATATATTAATAATTTATTGTTTTTTTCTCGTCTCGAAATTTAATATTATGGTGTAATTATTTTTTAAACATTTTATTTCCTGTTAACCATTAAAAGGGAAATTTAATATTGAAGCTATTTAGTTTCTCATTGTTAGTGGTGAATAAATCTTAAACCATTGGGGGAAAAAACTGCTTTTTTATATATAGTTATATTTACCCTTATACGGTTGGAGTATTAATTTCGTTTTAAGCTCCTGTATCCCTGTCTTATTAAATTTGAAGGTGAACAAAAATTTTCAAGCTCAGTAAATTAGCATTCCGACGTTATAGGATCTTTGAAAAATCTTATAGTTAAATATTAAAATTTAGAAACATTCTTATAATAGTACGAATTTAGATAAATACTAGAAGCGCTTCAATCATTTGCTTAAAATGAAAATCCAGTTTTTTTTAATAAGGAATTTTATGTTCCACGAAAGCAGAAACATAAATTAATATATACTTACGGATTACCTTCAAATAATCCTTGATACTCCATTTTAATAAACTTTATATTAGATAACCTTTTCCTTCTGATCAGTGGCCGCACCAAGCGTTCAATTAGTGATGATGATTAGTTATCAGTGGCGTAACCTGAGAATACACTTGGGTAGGTCAGAGTTGAAGCGTGTTGTATGGCATTTTAGTATATAGTAGATTATGTATATGATATATTTATTATAATATATATATATATATATATATGATATATATATGATATATATAATTATATAATTATGTATATATAGTATTAGTATTATATATATATATGTAGTATGATATATAGTATATTATATATGTATATTATAAAATTATGTTATATATATATATATATTATATATATATTTTTATAATGTAAAAAAAAATGATCATTTATTAAATAATTTAAAAGTAAGACTATATTTCCATATGTTATTATATATGTAGTAGTATATTATATTATATAGTGAAGTAGTATATATATATATTATATAGTATAGCTAACGAAAACAATCGAAAACATACTTTTAATAATTATGAACTTAATTTTATTTATTATTTGTATGGAAAAGATTGTTTTCGATTAATATTTAAAATACTTAAATTTTAAATCACAAATTTCTGGAATTTAAAGAATATACTTATATCATTCATAATAAATCGGGCTGTCGTTTTGGAGCGGTGTTTTAAAAGCGTTTTTTTTCTTTAATAATAAAATCTACTTACTCCATTATGCATATTTCACTTAATTTTATGATATAGATGGGCTAAATACCACTTAAAATAAAGTTATATAAAATAATATTCAATATCAGTTAACGAGGTTAAACAATGAAGAGGTAGGAAAGAATTTTCAAATGAAAGACATTAAACCTGAAAACACATATGTGATGATATTTACGGGAAGAATCGAGAACGGAAAGATTTCAAATATATTGATCATTATTATTAGGTTAGGTCAGACTAGCTCTGCTCCATTATATGAGTTGACGTATGGTATAATTCGACTGTCATTGTTCGTTCCGCGGTGGGGGTAAAGATAATTTTTACTGATTAAGATCAGAGTAGGAGCGAGAACTTCTAAATGGAGATTTATTTATTATTTATAGCTATTTATTATTGGTGGTTGTTATATATATGAAATTTAGTGATGCAAAAAATAGGCTTCCTTTTTTTTAAAACTTTTATATAAAATTTTAATAATTTAGTAACTTTTACAATTTAATTTTAATTATTTAAACCTAAAAAATAATTGGGTAGGAGCTAGCCGTACGCCGGCCTACCTATTATTACGCCCGCCTGGATATAGTATATATATAATAGTATATATATATATATATATATATATATATATATATATATATATAATATATATATATATATATATATATATATAATCCCCACATTAATAGCCCTATTCAAGGAAGGGAACATCTCTAGGTAATCGATACCTAGGATCCGAACGAGGAATCGTGCCCTGGCCATATACCTCGCGACTCTGTCACGCTACCGTTGAACCACTGCTACACCATTTTACTAAGAATATTATTATGACCATACAGTATATAAAGAAAATATTTAAATATTTACTTCATTTCGTAAACTTTATACAAATGTTCAGTTTACATACATATACACACACACAAATCTTTGTTCCTATACACGCACACGCACACACATACACATCTCACAAACTAAAAACAAATATTTGGTACGTGCGAGACAATATATAATCCATATTGTTTGTTTTCGAACATAATGGTCTGTTAAAGCACGTAATAATTTCGATGCCTTTTTATCAGACATTTATAGACAAAAATGTGCTGCTCCATTGAATATTTATTCATAGTGTTGTTATATATGGCAATAATAATAATAATAATAATAATAATAATAATAATAATAATGATAATAATAATAATAATAATAATAATAATAATAATAATAATAATAATAATAATAATAAATAATAATAATAATAATAATAATAAATAATAATAATAATAATAATAATAATAATAATAATAATAATAATAATAATAATAATAATGAAACTATGGCAATCCTATATCCGAAAACATTAAAATAATAATGTAAACGTAGAAGCTATAGTCAGGATTAGGTCTGAGAAAATGGCTAATTTACTTCTTTTCTTTTTTTTTCTTTTTTCTTTTTTTTTTTTTTTCTTTTGCAGACTTCAAAAATCCCCGCCACCCGCCCCGACATTTAAAGTTACTCTACTCCGGCCCCTTCATTTTAAAATTGTCCTGCATCGTATCTGATTCAGAACCCCTTCCTTTATTTATGGTAATAAATTTTGCTCCGGCTCCGGCTCCTACAAAAAATATTTTTTATCTCTTTTGGACAAAGGTCAAAGCCCAACTATTCCAAAAGTTGGGGAGACATTCCGAAACAGACCCAATTTAAAGACCTACATGCCCCGATTCATGGCGTTTGAAAGTGTATTAGTCAAAGGTAGATAGGGAAATAGATAAAGGAAATGTGTTCCAGACTTTCCCAGTGGTGTAATGTAAGATTAAGCATAGCAGTTAAGTCTGGGGTCAGAGATTTGGAAAAAGAAGGTATGCGATTGAAGAATTCAGAAGAGCAGTGTCCGTTGTAATAGCAATAGAATAAAGAAATTGACGCTACAATTCAACATGTAGAAAGAGAATGGAGAGAGTTAGTGAGAGTAGGAGAGTTAAGAAGAGCTGTGTGAATGACACCCCTATGAAGAACAAGCAACTGGGTGAAATGAAGAAATTCTGAAGGCGACTCAGGACAACCAACCTCCTAGTAGATTGTTTAGGAAAAGAAGTAATGTGATCCTACCAAATAAGGTCACGAGAAAAACAAACACCAAGAATATTAAGGACAGACGAATGTTTGAGTTGCGTTCATTTGAAGAAATGTTGTAGTTGTGTGAAGGGTGGAGTTGCCTGCGAAAGAGTAGATAGGTGATAAGGTAATAGAGAGAATGTCTTTAATGAAAAATAGAGAGAGTTGGGAATAGAACAGAACCTTGAGGAACACCACTATTTATAAATTAAAAGACTGAACGGTTGCAGTCTATAATAACAGCTGCCTGCTACAGAACGACCGGAAAGGATATCATAGATTAAGTCATAGAGAGAAGGAGAGAACCCTAAAGAGAAAAGTTTAGAAATCAGAGCTTTGTGCCAGACTCTATCGAAAGCTTTCCACATGTCCAGTGCCACAGAGAAATAATCAGTGAGATGCTGAAAGGAGAACCAAGAATCAGAAAGAAGAGAAGGAAGATCAAAAGTAGAGGATTCCTTACGAAGGTCATACTGGCAATCAGAGAAAAGATTAGAAGAATTGAGTTGTTTCCAAATCTTTCTGTTAAGGACAGATTCGAAAACTTCAGATAGAACACAAGTTAAAGTGTTAAGACGAATATTGGGGGGTTGAGAGTGGTCCTCTTTTCCATTATTCGGCACAAGCTGAATGAGTTCTTGTTTCCAACAAGAACCAATGAGATTATTGCATTTTCTACGGAGGAAAGAGTTTTTATTGTTAAGGAGCTTATAGGTCCAAATTGATTTCGCACGATTCTGAGATGAAATAAAGGTTGCGTTGGTTTCTGCGGTTTCGAGACGACGGTAATTGCTGAGGGCAGCGTCTCTGTGGCGAATAACACGAGAATAAGCAGAGCTAAACCTATAGGTTGGTTAAGTTTAATTGAAGGGGAAGAATATAGAATGTACTCTTCCAGGCCAGAGAGATCTATAAAATGTTATTTATATATATATATATATATATATATATATATATATATATATATATATATATATATATATATATATATATATATATATATATATAACTATATATATATATATAACATATATATATATATATATATATATATATATATATAAAAATATATATATATATGTATATCATACTCTTATATCTGCACTATATATACTATATATATATACTACATATATATATCTTTATATATACCTCTGCCTCTTTCTATATATATATATATATATATATGTATATATATATATATCTTATATTTATATATATATATATTTTTTATATATATATATATATATATATTTTTTTTACTATATCATATATATATCTCTTCTTTCTTTCTCATATATATCTTATACTTTATAATCATACAACAACTCATTTTTCTCACTCTACAGTACTGTATTATATGTGCTGTATGCACCGTGTCTAAATTTATAATAAAATTTAGATATTTATGTAACCGTTATATATATAATATATAATAATATATATAATATATATATATAATATATATATATATATATATAACTTATCATATATAACTATATATATATATATATATATATTTTATATATATATATATATATATATATTTATATATATTAGAGATGTATGTGACATCCTCATCCGCATCCGCATGACATTCGCATTAAAATTTACATCCGCATCCTCAACCAAATCTCTGGAAACATCCGCATCCGCATTCAACACTTCGACGACATCCGTATCGCATCAGCATCCGCACTTTTCTGCATGAGAATGCAGAAAAACTTTTATTTTTGAAGCATAATTTACCTCTGATAAATATTGAGTATTAGAAATTATGACTTCAAAGTTATGAGCATAATTTTGTAAGCCACTTTCTGATGGGTTGAGGTTGGGGAAAGGGGAAGGTGGGATGCAAACCGAGTTGGGTCCTCATCCCGCATCCTGGAAACTTTCAACTTCATTGAAAGGCCAAAACTCGCTATATATATATATATATATATATATATATATATATATATATATATATATATATATATATATATATATATATATATATATATATATATTATATATAAAAACATAATGTTAATGATCGCATCCACAGTTATAAAATCTGAATGCATTCATATGCAGTCAAGCAGGATATTATAAATCTCATCATTAGGGTCAATGTACATCTGTTATCTTCAATAACATATATTATATATATATATAACAATATATATAATATAACAACATATAATAATAACAATATAATATAATAGCATTTTAACAATATATATCTATACCATTAAATATATAATTTGCCTAGAAATATTTGACTAATATAAATAATATATATATTTATTTTTTTCTAACCAATGTCTATAAGTTTTATAATATTAAATATAACAGCATATATATAATATATATATATATATATATATATATATATTGTAAAAAGTTTCTAAGATGTTATGGTAGCTGGCTTTTATTAAGTGGCAGGAATAAAGAAAATAAGTAAAGATTAATAATTTATTAATACAAAAATAAGGCAAGACTGGTTTTTAGTTCAGTTTATCTTAAGAGATGCGTGATTAGGTTCGACTATAGTTTACATAATAATGCTGAAAAATAAAGGGAATAGATTAATATCAAGACCTGTAAGACAGTCTTGGTGAAATAACCAGTTCGACTGTGTTATATTAGAACCTGTAGACAATGTTCCAAGTTAGCTAACCAATTCGATTGTATTAACCTAAGACCTGTGAGACAGTATCTTAACGTTAATTAGTTTCGACTAAATTAACATGGGACTTGTAAGACAATATTTCATAAAATAACTAAACAATTAAAAATAATAAAGAGATTAATTCATTTCTTGCTATTCAGGTGATACTCTTGGGCAATATGCTTTAACTGCTCTTTGCGAGGCGAAGGTGGAGAGTACGGTATAACTTATCTGATACCGACACTGCGACTCAGTACAATTTCGACTTACTGCGGACGCATCGATGCTGCATCCATGTTCCGCAAGCTGCTCCATGACTCGATGCTACTAGCAGGAGGGGCTGTCCTGGTTGCTTCTTATTCTCATCTCCGCCCTTTTTTCCTTTTCCCCCTCTGCTCTTTTCCTCCTCTCGTTTACTTTTTATTTATCACTTCTGTTCTTTTTTTCCGCTCCTTTCCCGCGATTTTGATTTTTCCTCGGATTTTTCATCTCCTGCTCTCTTATGTGTGTCTTTTCGATGTTTCTGTCTTCTTTTTTGGCAGCTTTCGGGGCTGCATTCCATTTTAGTGTTCGATTTTCCTGCCTTATCTTTGCGGCTAACATTTTTTCCTCGTATTCTTCCACGCCCCGCCATTCTCTTTCTCGCTCCTGCCCTCTCTTCCTCTTGCAGACTGTGTCAGCCTCTCCCCTGCCACTGCCACCTTTCCTTATCTCTCCCGGCTAAGCTGGCGCTGTAATTTTACACGCCTTGTGCGCCCGCCCTAACGCTTGCGCCCGGCCCCCTGGTTGCCTAGTAAAGTCCTGGCTTTTGCCCCTATCTCTTTTTCCTCGTTTGTGGTGCGTCCCTTTCATCACACACCCTTCACCTTATCTCTCCTCACCCTTCCCCGGCACTTCCCGCCGGCCCCCTCCCCATCTGCTATTCTGCCCCATCCATATCGATCTTCGCCTGCGTTTTCCCCCGCAGCCGCCTGACGCCCGGCCGGGCCTCGTGGCCCCTGCCTCGTTTTCCGCGCCCGTTTGCGCCTTTCCCGTTCTGTACCGGACGCCGTCGGGCATTTCCACCTCGCCTTCGGGATTCGCCCACGGGTGGCGGGCGGCAACTCTTTGTTTCCCCGCCCTTTCTGCAACGCTATCACACACCTTTTTATCCTTCCCACCCTCTCTGACTTTCTCTTTTGCTTTGTTTTTCTTCGTTATATTTTAAGGCTTCTCTACCCGACGCATTATCTCGGTCTGTCTCTTCTCTTTCTTTTAATTTTCGTCCGTCTCAGGCGTCAGATATCCATCAGTCGCCGTATCCCCTTCGTTCTTCTTTCAGTGGCAAATTTGCACCTTTGCTCCTCTTACGGTATCCTTCCCCGCCTTCCCTCACCGCTCCCATCTCTCCACCCTTCCACTCCACCCAGTCCTCCTTCGTCGTGCTTGTGCCTCCACCTTTACTACATCCCATGTCCCAGGTATCGCGGTTCCGTTCTTCCCTTTCTTTCTTTTCTTTCCTCATTTACTAAAACTCTTATTTTTCATTTCTCTTTCTCTCCCCCTCCATTTCCAACTCAGCTTTTCATGCTAAGGTCCAAAAAGCAACCCAAGGCTGGTTATGCTCCGGCTTAATCAAGCAACATCTTCATTCACAAAGCGACAATTCTTTTGCACAACAACAAATCCAAGGTAAAGGCTAATGGTTAGATACACAATGTAGCTTATGTATCATTTTTTAAATCTTAATATTCAAAGAATTTTTTGTAATTATTTCATCTGCTTTAGATTAATTTACTGCAATGTGTAAATCTGATATGTCTTAAGAACAGATTGTTGCAAGTTATTGCTACTCTTGCTAGCATATTGCAAGTAGATTGTGTATAATTAAGCAATCAGAGGCTATAGTACGTTTATTTTTGTGTACAGGATTATTAGTACAAATTATACTTAAATATAGTTTATTTGAAGTAGGACGAATATATAGAGACGGTAGAAAAGACGTGGATCACTATGACTGTAGCCTATTGGCGTTTTTGTCCTATGTTTAGTTTTTAGTTAGTCTTAGTGTATTTAATTCAAACAATTTAGTATGAGAGTAGGTAATGCAATGCAATCATTGCCAACCATTATATGGTTTTAAAAGCGTGAGTATAAACGTACATATTGTGGATCTAGAATTTAGCCTTACTTGAATTCTGTTGATTTAAAGATTTTTTGTCTTTGATAAGAGTCTAGATAGTCATCGATAACTTGAAATTTTTTTGGTTTTAGTAATCTATCACTTAAAGTCTTAGTTAGGGTAATTTGATTGGTGAGAAGGTAAAGAGAATAGAGAATAGTTTGAAATGAAAATATACTTAAAAGAAATGGAAGAAATTTTTACCTCTATACCTTTTACTTTGAAATTTTTGATATTTGATATCGAAAATGATTATAGCAAAAGTATTAGCGGTTGTTGTAGTATCAAAATTTGCATATGGGTTTTTAGTGAAATTTGATGAAGAATGGATTACGTACATATAGCAAAATAACTTATTAGCGTGAATGAACTTATCGCCTAAATAAACTAGATAAATTTTTTAAATTATCCAAAGCCATATTTGTTGTAGATAACTATGAGGACTATCAGAACTTATAATCTCGAGAACATTCATCGTCCCAAGTTCCAATTGGAAATTAAGGGTAGAGAAAAGAGAGGAGAACAGAATTCCATTCGTTCTTGGATCGAAGTTCCCAAAATCTGAAATTTGTTTTTGTTTTGAATACAGGAGGTAAAATTATGTGAAATAGATTAATAATCAACAGAGATAATTATAATTATGTCAGTAAATGTCTAAGAAATAAGTGTAAAAGATAATCATATTGTAGTTTATTAGAGGTGTAAACCCTACATTAAAAGGATAACAAATTTTGATAAATATATAATTGAAGAATGGTAAATTCCATTACTAGAATGAACCCAATAGCCTCCCAGTTGACTCATTGTTTCCTTATGATTATGCCACTCCTTCATACTATGAGTGCCTAATGAATATATATAGTTAGTGTCTATCTTAATCGAGCGCCTTCCCGTGACTGGCTGGTCCATGGAAGCAAAAGATGAGCGGCAGACCAGTAACGGCCTTTATGTATATCACAAGATAACCTCACGTATAGGTATGATGAGATGTGTATATAGATATGGGTAGCTGAATTCTAGATCCGTTAATCTTATCGCTGACTTCGCGTTGGCTGTAGTAGGTACGTTGTTCTGGACAAACACTTCTTTTAGAACCCAATTCTTCAAAAGGTTTCTTGGTTCCCTTGTACGCGTAAAAGAAGGTAAAACAATACTATTCTGTGTTGAATGAACGATTTTTAGATGAAAAGAGTGAGAAACTTATACCAAATTTGCTATACATCCTTTAAGAATGTAACAAAATCTTCGACATTCAAAGTAGAACTAAAATCTTGCCAAATGAAATTATAAGAAATAATCCTGTAATATAATGAAGTAAGTAATAATCAATATTACATAAATACACATGTCTGGTACCAATAAATTATAGACAACATAATAATCAAAGATTAATAATGAATAATACTAGTGATTGATAATGAATAGTATAATAATAATAATTAATAATATAAGAATATATAATAATAAGAAAAGAGATAAATTAATTAAATAATCTAATTAATAATTTACTTAAATCAGTGATTTTAAATTAATAATTGGTGAATTTCTTAAATTTATTAAATTTATAACGAGCGAATTTTAAATTTAAAATAATAGAATAATTAATACTAAGAAATAAATATAGTTAATGGAATACTAGATAATACAATAATAATTTGATGTGTTCATATGTGTCGGATATACTAGTAGTAGTACTCATCTAGTATATGATGATGTAGGCTGAGCCGCTATACGATTGATATTAGGTATGAGGAAACTTATACTATAAGTGAAAATCCCTTTAATGAATATCCTATTTATATATGTATATATAGAGTAATGTAGATATATAAGGAAAATCCAGTTTATTTCTTCCGATAAGCTAAAAAAATTTTTCTTTTTAAATTTCTTTTATGAAAGGTTTTTAATTTGATCTCCTACTTCACGCTTTGATCGTCTCATTGGGATATTCTTTCCCATTGGTTCAAGGCTAAAAGTAAAACATTAAAACAATTATAAAAAAAATACCCAAGATTGGAAAAGTGTAGTAATAGCATCCTTACAAAGTTACTACGTCAATTAGATAACTAGCAAAATTAAATAATCACATAATGAATAAACTATGTAAATTGCATAATTAATAATAAGTAATACAGTAGATAATAATATTAATACATAAATAATAATAATAATGATAATAATTAATGAATAAAGTTACTAATAATTAATATTAACATAATGAGTAATAATCAATAAGCATGTTCCACTGAGTGAGATTAAGTGCATGCATTATCATAATTAATAATCAATAATAACTTAATAAGTACTAAAAATCATTAATCTAATAATAAATCGTGCAATGTACATAATTAATAAGTTTACTCAATTGAACAACTAATAATTTCTCCTGGTGCAATTTTTCAATTCTCAAAAGTTTTATTTATGCAGTATTATCATATTTAGTATATTATTATATTTATTATTTTTATTGTTATTATTATTCAATTATTAGTATTTTATTTACTTATTATATCTTATTCTTTTTATATGATTATTATTATTTCTTATGTATTTATGTATTTATTTATTATATCATTATTTATATTATTATTATTAAGTATTATCTATTATTATTATTATTATTATTATTTGTAATTATATTTTATCTTATTAAGTATTATTACTCCTATTTATTACATTTTCTAATGTATAATTATTATTTTCGCAAGTTTGTTATTTTATCGTTTTTCATTGTTTTTCTGGTCACCTTTTTTAGCTTCTGAAAATGGGGAAGACTTTCCCAGATACGTCAGCCGTTCGTGCTTTCTTATACATCTTACAATCAATACATTTTTATAACTGAACAGGATGTCGCCTCTCTAAACTACTAAACGGTGTGAATCTCGCTGTATCTACGTGAATTTGAGTACTTATACTAGTTATCCATATTATATTACTCTTACTTCAGATATATATTATATCATCTAGCCTCATTAATGACTCTACTAGTTTATACTATCTATATCTCCTCTAAGCGCTATTACTGATCTGTACTACTTACTTACTGCATATACGTCTCATATATCATTATCAGTCTACTCTGCTGATCTACTCTTTCTTCTCATTGCTTATACTCTACTATGGCTACTCGATACTCGTCTCATGATAACTATCAATCATCTAATATTTCATCAACGCTCTACTGCTTTTCTCGTGCTCGTCTGCTCTCCTTATTCTGCTCCCGTCTCACTCTTTGCTGAACTCCCTGCACCGTCTCTCCCTCGCTTTTTACTAACGCTCTCTGCTGGCTCTCTCTTTACTTGCTCTGCTTTCTCATCTCTGCTCTCTTCTATCTTCGGTCTCTTTCTCTCATACTCTCTCCGGTCTCTCTCTCATCTGCGTCTGTACTCTTCTTCTCTCGGTACTCGTCTGTTCTTATCATTGCATTGCTATATATAGTATCATAGACTTTGACATCCATTATATACTACTAATCTGTCATGCGTCTCTCTCTCTTACTTCTCGTGCTATATTACTGTACTCTCTATATCTCTCTGGTTGACTCTCATTCTTCGACCTCTCTACTCTCTTATTCTCTCTTCAGTCGTCTACCTCGTGCGTCTCTTCTCGTTTACTCGTCTTCTCGTGCGGTCTCTCTCTCATCTCTCTCGTTCATCTCGTCTCTCTCGTCGCTCTCTCATATATGTATATATTATGTAATATGATATATGATATATATGATATATAGTATATTAATATATAGTATTTAATATATATTAGTATAGTAGTAAAAATAATATTTATTAATTTATAATATTAAGTTGATAAATAACTTTGCTATAAAAAATCAGACATATAATTTTATTATATATAATAATAAGTACATACAGAGCAGAAATGGGAACCTACTTTTAGAATAATGAATAGGGTATGGTTGCTTCTCGTAAATACTTTTTATGCATTTAAATTGATGGATGTTTGGATTGGGGACGAGTGTTGGAGGAACACCTTCGAAGAACTTGGATCCAAATGAATATTGGGCAGTAATGAAAGGTGAGTTGTGAATGTGCGTGTGGTTGATGGTGCGAAAAACGGAAAGAGGTATTTGGCCCGATGAGGGTCATTAGGTTAAGAGGGTTTCGGTTAATGGGTTGAGGGGAGGGAAGAAAAGGTTGAAGAATGGTTAAAAATCGTGCACGGTTTATATTAGTATGAAAATGTCCTGACGGAAGCAGAGTGTTATCAAGAATCGTGCGCGAAGAGGGGTGATATGGATTGCTGAGAAATTGTTGGAAGTGTGAGTAAAACAATAAATAACGGATAATTGTAAACAAAGCGAATTTGGAATTTGGTGTAACACAACACTCTTCGTGGCTTCAATGGAAGAGGTTATAAGTTCACACCGAAGGAGTTGGAAAGCAGTATAGCCGATGTAATTAAATAGTACCCTATAATTATAAGGGGGTTTAAAGAGATGATAAGGAGAACAGTAGGAATTATTAAGGAATTGAAGTTTATCGTATAAATTGTATGATGATAAGGAATGGATAATTGAATTGCTTGGTAGTATTTTGGTCGAAAGAGTGCGCGAAGATGATCTGGAAAAGGAACTGAGTTTGCAGCTGAAATGGAAACAAGAGTGCGATTTAATAGTTGAGATAAGGTATAGAGAGAATTAATATGAGCTATAATATGTGTGATATACAAATATTCATTTTAATTGATTAACAAACATAAGTAATGATGAAATTACTGGCCGAATTGAAGATGGAAGAAAAGAATAATAAATTGTGATTTTAGGAGTTTTATGGTAGTTGTGCCAAACAATGTGCATAATGTTGATAGGAGTGAGTTAATTAGGGAAAGCTCTTATGCAGGTGTTTTGGAATGTAATATAAATTTTTGTGATTGGAATGGTTGGCTTCTAGGTGAAAGTGGAAAAGTAACGTAAAAAGTTAATTGGATTATATGAAGACGATAGTGTAAGCGAATGAATTAATATAGTGAAAAGGATGTTAATTTGGAGGATAATCAGATAATAGGGTCGATTAAAATCAGGTGAATTTGGATTTAATTTGATAATATGACGAGATGTAGAGGTTGAATTAAGAGATGGTTTATGTCTACGGTATTGGTAGTATTATTTCGAGTTTGATATATAATTGGATAGGGATGATTATAGAAAGATAAAATTATAAGATAGGTGGTGAGAATACTAATAAGCGAATAAGGTTGGGCTAAGAGTGTATTATTTGTCTCTAAAAGTTTTCTCTAAAATTTCAAAAATTTATATTACTAAAATTCCTCCCTCGCTGAACACCAGGGTTGTGGAGTAAGAAATGGATTGAAATAGAGATAGTGGAGTTATCCATACATTATTATATTATGGGTAATTGTTACTATTTGGTGTATTTGTGTGATGAGTTTGAACTTTAATATTTGTAAGCTTTAAGATTAAGGTTTTTATTAATTTATTATGTGATGTTAGAGAAGTTAAGTTTTCTTATATAAATATTATCTCTAAATCTAGAACCTAGAACCGTCATGTCTTACATCTATCTCCCTACCGATTGCTCCACGAGTTGAATTATATTTTTAAATCGAAAAAATTGTATCAATTTGATTTAAAATTTTAAACAAATATATTTTCGGCTTGGATTGTAGGAGCTAGAACAACCAATCAGTTCATTTGAAGTGGAATCTCTTATAGGTCTCTTGTTGATAAAGTGTTGACTGTACTAGAACAATGCCATCGCAAGTATCGTTGTTTTTAACAGCTTGTGTGTTAATTGAAAGTTTGATCTATCGCAGAGGTGCGTGTTAAACTATTTTAATGGGAAAGGGGGGAGGTGCGGGTAGGGATGCATTTTTAAGCTGGAGAGAGCGATCGGAACGATGCAGAGTGTGTTGTAGTAGGGAAGTTGTGAAATGGCAGGAAGTGGCTTGTTCAGTTAAATGCATTGGTGAATGTAAAGGAGGGGGGCGGAAAACTCAAAAGTCTTGAGTTGGCGGCTTAAGCGTCGGTTTGTAGTAAATTTTAACACGCCCCTTTGAAATTTGGCTATTCCACAAACTATTTCCAAACACCGTACTCGTTGCGCGAATGTCCTGTTACGATGAGGGTGATGTTGTTGAGGTTTGACCAGATGTGTGTATAGTTGATTTGGGTAATATTAGTGTAAGGGGAGTAAGGTACTGTTTATGCGGGTCTGAGACGATTACAGAGGTTTCAGTATGATAGTGCATGAAATGTACACATGCGTTGGCTAAGCTACTATGTTTTCGACACCTACAGTTAGGGGGCGGTTTTACTGGCGTGTGGAAGAAAATTTGATAAAATGAGATAAGATGACCTCGTGTTTAGAGAGCTGGCCGGGTTTGGCTGTGAAGAAAGGGTATTAAATGAAAATACGTTCGTAGGAGGTCATTGAGCGTCATGTGGGAAAGGTTGATTTATGAGATAGTTTGTTAGTTGGTTTAAGCTTAAGTAGTTATGATAAGTGTATAGTATATATGAGTGGCTGAGTATGTTTGTTGTGGAAATCAAATTATATACACGGCTGGGAGATCGTATGATAATAGATGAAGTAGAAAAATGTCAGTGAAGTTATGATATGACAGTAACATGGAATTGAATAAATTATAGAAACGTAGAATAAAATGTGAGTTGGCTGATGATAGGTCAAATAAAGAGAAAAGGGTATGCTATTATAATATTATATGATGTTAATAATTGGGACGGTTATATATAGATAATATCGTTAGCGTGAGTGTGTGCGCGAGCGCGCGTGTGTGTTTTGTTTAGGGTTAGTGTGAGTGTGGGTGTGAGGGAGTAAGTGTTCGGGATGGTGCTGGTGTTTGAGTCTTGCCTCGGTATCGGTTTTTCTATCTTCGAACCACATTGAAGAGTTAGCTAAGTACGTGGAAGCCCGCTACTAGAACATAGATATATGCTATATGTTAGTATAGGGTATAAGGAGTAGTATCTGGTTCACGGTCTCACTTGATAAGGAACGTCATTATTACTTATATATTATAAGTGAGGTTAGGTAAATTATTATTCTGTGACATGTGATGACGTACAGTAGTTATACTCGATACTTATAGATAATGGTATAAATTTAGTATATAGGAAGCTATGAGTTAAGAGGGCTGGCTTATTATGTATGTTTATCGACTTGTATTGTGATCATTTTAATTCTATTTTATATATATAATAACGTTAATCTTATTTTATCTTTAGTTATATTTATCTACTCTAGTATAGTGTCATATAATATATATATTGTTCAACGAATAGATATTTATATATTAATACTATTTAAGTAATATATATATTCGAGTAATATAATATATATATTATATATATATATATTAATTAATATATATTAATATATATTTATATATATTAATTAGTATATATTATTATATATACGTATTAATAATATAGTTATATATATATATATTATATATATATATATATATATATATATATATGTTATTATTTATATATATATATATATTATATATATTGTATATATTATATATATATATTATATATATAGTATATAATAGTATATAATAATTAATTATATATATATAATTTATATATATTAAAGATATTAGATTTATATATATATAGTATTATATTATATATATATATATGCTTAGATATATATAGAAAACTGACATTATGGTATAATTTCTGTTAACACAATTTAAGATTTGATATTAATTATATTATATTATGTGTAATATTATTAATTTATAATTATTAATATTGTATTATTTAATTATAATATATATAAATTATTATTATTATACATATATGTATATATTATTATCTATATATTATCATTTAATATTATTATATTTATAGATTATATTATTATATTATAATTATTATTATAATTATATATTATATTATACACTAGAATTTGATATAATATTTTAATATTTAATTAATTTATTTTTTTATAATATATTTACCTAGAGAATAAAATTTTCGTTATCTATTATTAATATATTATTATATTATAATTAAGGATATATATATATAATAAATCTCTTTCAATAAATTATATGTATATATATATATAATTATTATATATTATATTATTATTTTATATTATTATAATAGTATTATTGAGTTAATTATTATATATATTTAATAGTATTATTATATATTTATATATCTATACCTTTTTAGCTTATCATATACCTACTCTAAATAGATATACACTTAGTGAGATATAGTTAATTATATTAATAGATGTTTATTATAAGTGATATAGTATAGTATATATAGGATATAATATATCGATTTAACAGTCATTATCCGTAGTATAATAATATAAGATGATATGAGTAGATTAATAGCTATATAATTGTATAGTAATATAGGATAATACTATAATATTTGTAACAAATGATAAGTCGATGATATAATAAGAAGAGCCCTGAGTCTCTATATACTTATATATTATATTTATATATAGCTTTCTAATTTAATAATTATTATCACATACCATATTATTATAATATATATTGTAAATAGTATAGATACATATATTATCAGTTTCAGCTCAAGTGATTAGCATGAAAATAATTTCCCATAATTACCCTCATTAAGTATAGCTTTCACCGTAGGGACCGCGACGTGAACTCCCCTCACTAATTTGAGTATAATACTAGTCAATGTAAGTAGGTTCATCCTCCATTGACCAGGTGGTGAGCCACAAACCATACCCTCATACTACATACAGACTACTACTAGCCTAATTCTATCTTACTGTTATCACACTTATTATTTACTCTGCCTCTGTACCCAAAACTCTACATATTATTTTGACTCTTTAGCTCTCTTCTACCAGGCTACATCTCGAGATTGCGTTGTAAGATTCAGTAAACCATAGACCGTAACCAGATAACCAAATAAATTCCCTAATAGCCTATATCCCTAGAGTCCTCAATGCCCCGATGAAACCCGCGTTAATCTTAGACTCATCCAACTATCTAATCCTCCCTGGTCGACCCAACTTTGGGATAGTCTCACCTTTCATAATTCAATCCGTGTATATATTTTTAAACCTCTCCAATATGAGGTATTGTCCATCTCCCGCTTGTTCTATAGAATACTACTTTACTTAATACACCTACCTTAATCAGTTCAACAATGACCGAGATAATTTAACCATGAGTCTATAGAAAAAGCACTCAAACCCTCATGATCTTGGTCATCTTGATATACTCTAATAAATCAAACTGAATCCTTCTCATTGCAAATTTTTGAATATTTCTTCCATTGTTTGTTTCTATAGACCAAAAATAAGAAATATGTCAAAGCTCAATCCAGTCTGCATCTTCTGTTTATCACTACTCCACCTCTCCTCATTTTAACTTTAAAAGTTACCCACTCAAATTCAAATAGTCTTATCTTTAAATATTCCTCATATTCTATTCGGAATAGGTAAAACGGTAATTTTCCGTACCTCAAACACTCACTTCTATTCTCTATCTATCTGCTGTGGATTATATAGGAAAGATACTGAGATAGCTAACTAGGGGTAGTAAAGAAAGAGTAAACGACATATGTAAAGAAAATATATATCATTGTTTAAAGCTAGTAAAATGTAGACATGTTACAAAACATACTAGCAGACTGGTTGCTTCTGCTTGTTTTATTTATTTATTTTTTTCATTAAAATACAAACGTCCACAGAGGTTTGTGAATTGAATATGTATAACTATCATAATTTCATAAAGAGAAAAATCTCAGTGTTTCATCGGCATTAAAAATCCAAGGATTGTACTAGATATTATTAATTTGCACCGATACTCACCTTACTATCTTATTTAACTATTTGATCCATATATTAAGTATCTACTACTACTAGATACCCTTACTTAGTTTACATATGGTAAAGAAAATATTATTATTATACCATTATATTATTATTATTATCAATATATTTAAAGCTAATTATTTAATAATAATCTCTCTAAACATATTAGATATTATGTATTATCTTGATATATTCTATATAGCTATACTATATGGGTCTCCACATCTAATACAAGAAACCTATTTACACACTGTGTATATAAATACTTAGTGTACACTCAATATATAACTCTCAATATCTAAAATATATCCATATACCAATCACCTTCAGTACTACTAGTGATATTATATTTATATACTTATTTCAAATATACTCCTCTACTTATTGATTTAAATCAACCCTGTACCCTTATATATAATAACTCTCTCTTATCACTACATTATATACTCTCTCTCCATTAATGATATATAAATCTCTCATCTCTATACATGAATTTTCAAGTACAAAACAAGCATTAAATAAAACTCAATTAAATTATACATCGAACTAATTAATAATAATAATTCATTTTTATAAAAATTATTCTTATTACTTATGATTTGTGAGCTAATTTCTCTATATTTTCTCATATCCTGTTCTCTCGCTCTATTCAGCACTGATAACCAAATTTATTTTCATTCCCTTTATATAAAATCTACACACTAGTAATTTCATGCCTTTCCACTCACTCTTTCCCCATTCTCTTAATTTCTTGTCATAACCCCCAATTGAATGATTATTCTTGAACAAATAAAAAATTATATATTATACACTATACAGATTAGGTTATAAAATTTTTTTCTTCTAGTAAATAAAATTTAAGTTTGTAAGATAGCGTTGATTTCTCAGCAAAACCGTATGATTCGACTAGAGAGCGATCTATCTGCACTTTTGAGGCTCCTCAATAATATTGAACTTTAGTTAGTATCCTCTCGATGATTTGCACTTCTTTGATATTCATAGAGGCCAAACACATTTCTTATTTATCTCTTATATAAATTCGATCTTATGGACAGTCTTTTCGATACTTTATGAGATAAATGCTTTATCGTTCCCTCTACTTTTGAAGTTAACGTTCTCGATATAGTAAGTGGTGAAATCATGAGTATCGGGGCTACCACCAGTCCCATGACACTCACCACATACATGAGTTTCTCAGTTTGAGCAATCCACTCTCATTAAACCCAACAGTGTCGACCGTATTCTACGTTCTATACCGATACCGTGATATTTATAAACCAAACTCGTCGAAAGAACTCACTTCACTTATCGTCCATATGACTTTAGAATCCATGAAAAAGATTCATCGACGAGAAAATGGAGTCTCTTGAAGTCGATCAGTTTCAACCAAAGAGAACTTGCATATTCTTTAGAGTAATATGTCCGGATACTTCCCTTCTCCCTCATCGTTTCTCAATTAATTCAATATCTTGCTAAATTCAATGTAACACTTTTTGAAGACTTCCATATTAAATGTCTCGAGAAAGCAAGTGTTAAATCCTACATCTCCCTACAGACGGCCCCCTTTTTCTGTTTCTCTTTCGACCCAAACCCAATATCACTCACGCTATCCACCTTTTACTCCCATAGCGAGCGACTTAATCTGTCTCTGACCAAGACAGGACGTTCCAATTCAGTTTTTCGTAAAGATTCAGCACAGATAAGCTGCAAGTGGTTCAGCTACAAAACCAGGTGAAGGGGGTTTTAGTGGGAGAAGGTAGAAATACATCCCTCATCGCGTGGTCTAGGGCGTTTTTAACTGCCATTTATCACATTGACCACCTGTGGGGAAATTAGAATATTGAACATCAATTCGTTAAAACTAATGAATTATCTACCCTATATTATATAAAATATATTAATTTTGCATATTGATACCTCAATAGTTGTATCATACTACTGTTATATTTCTTCATCCAGTTATTATAACCGCTTAATTATAAAAGGTTAATAGGTTACTTAATTGCTGACTCTCCATCTCCAATTCCCTCGGAACGTATATATGATACTCCTCCTTTAGTAATAAATCAGTTCATATATTTTATTTACTTATATGCTAACAAACTTATTTACCAGGATCCAATAATTATCAATTCAATACATCATCTCGCTTACTCCGATTTACTATATTTGATGTCATTTAAAGTATTATATCAACCAGTATAATTATTATCTGATACTCTGGCAGATTTACCGATTTCTTCAACTTATTATAGTTCTCACTTTATTATTACCCATACCCTCTACTCTATATAGCTAATTATAACATCATCCCCAAATTAGTAATATTATAACCTATTATGATTATTTTTAATTATAATATTATTATTTATAATGAATTATTTAATTATATATTATAATTTAATATAATTATTTAATTTAATTATTATAATTATATTATTTAATTATTATTTTTGTTAATTTATATATGATTTTATGATATTATATTATATTTAATTATAGTATTTAATTATTTATTTATTATTTATTTATTATATTATTTATTATATTTTTTTTTTTATTAATGTTTAGAATTTAATGTATTGATAAATTTAAAATATATTTGTAATATATAGAGTGTTGAATATTATTCTTTGATTATATTTATGTTTATTAGTGATAATTGTGTAGTTATAAATTATATGTCCTGTCGCGCTCCAGTATAATGTATACTCATCTTGAGTTGATTTGCGGATTATAGAATTAGTGGCAAGAAGGGATATTGGGTATGCGTATGAGGAAGGTAGTTTGTGGTTTTTTGGGCTTGCGTTTAGTTGTGGATATGTATGATTGCATTTTTACAATATTGGGAGATGACGATAAGTTCCCAGGGTTTAGTATATATATTTTTTGTTCACAAGTAATACCGTGTGAAATTTTGCTTGAACATGTTGAAATATTTATTGTGTTATCTCCATAACATTAAAAGTTTTATTTAAGAACTTTTAAGAATAAAACGTTAATTTTCAAGTTTAAATTTATTATTTAACAAACATATATTTAAATAACGTTTATTTTTATGTTATCAATTCAGTCTATGACACTCGTCTCTTGATGAGCCCAAAGCGTGTTCCTAGGAAAGCAGAATATCTAGATTTAAAGTTAAGAAGCGTGTTAGTTCTCTATCCTAATTCTAGAAGTTAGTCAACAAGGAAATATCCAGGATCAGTGAAAGCAGTTGATACCTTAGGAAAATTGGAAAAAGGGGTGTGAGAAGAATTCATAAAATTAGGAAGAGATAAAAAAAATCGTAAATTATTAATATTTATTGATTATTATTATATTATTATTATTATATTATTATTAGTATTATATTTATTATTATATTATGATTATTATGATTGATATATTATTATTATGTATTATTTGCAGCTGAAAGAATGTCGAAGTGGAAAACTCTATTATGAGAAATAACAAATTTTTGGATAAACTAAAAGAATTTATTTAATGAAGATAAATTAACAAATAATATGTACTAATTATACACACATTAAATTATAATTTATTAATATATTGTAACGAATAATATAATATATACTAACTATAAATACAACTAAAATAAAATATTAAATACTATATCATAACTACATATAAATTAAAATAATATATCCAATATATACTAATTATAAATTATAATCTAACTGCATATTATATTGAATAATATATAATATAAACTAAATACTAATATATAAATAATAAATATAAACACATAATTATAATAAATAGAAGTACAATTAAGGTACATTGTATTATAATCAATAATATATACTTAAATATTATTGTATTGGAAATGAAGGAAAGGACGCGTCTTAATAAATAAGAAGTAAATTATCCTCTGAGCGAAGCCTGGGAAATTCTTCCCATTTGTCAAGGCCTAAAAAAGTTTAAAACATAAAACGATAAAAATAAGCTATTGCAAAAATAATTATCATTTCTAAAATAGTCTATAATAATAAATAATAATAATAATAAATAAAATATAATACATATATAATAATAATAATTAATAATAATAATATTAATAATAATAATATAATAATGATTAATAAGTAATATATATAATAATAATAATAATTAATAATAATAATAATAATAATAATAAAAATAATGAATAATAATAATAATAATAATAATAATTTAATAAAAAATAATAATAATAATAAATAATAATAATAATAATACTCAATAATAAAGAATAAAACTTTTGAAATTGAAAAATTTGAAAAAATATTAATTGTTATGTAGTATTATTATTATTATTATATTATAGTTCATTATTTTATTATTATATATTATAATTATCTATTATATTATTTATTATATTATTAGTATTGTTATTATATATTATTATTATTATTATATTATTATTATCATTATTCATTATTATTATATTAATATTATTATTATTATTTCATTATATTATTATTATATATATTATTTATTATTAGTTTATTATTATTATTATTATTATTTACTATTTTTAATGTTAATTAAATTATCTTGCAATTGTTTATTTTTATCGTTTTACTGTTTTTACTTTTTCAGCCTGAAAATCCGGGAAGATTTTCAACCTACGTCAGGTACAATTAAAAATTTTTAAAATAAATCCTGAAATGATTTTCTCCACAATATTTGATTTGCGTTTAATCTATAATATATATGATATATATATATAATATAATATATATATACATATATATATATATATATAATATATATATACTTATATATATATAATATATATAATAATATATATATATATATATTATATATTATCAATAGGCGTTTTGCTTCTCTTGCTTCCATGGAACGCACGCCTTTGAGTAATATATATATATATAATATATAATATATAATATAACATATTATATAATATATAATATATTATATAATTATATATATATATATATCTATATAATATATATATATATTACTATATATATATACTATATATATATATATACCTATTACCTATTATATTATCAAAGGCCGTTGCGTTTTCCATGAAGGCAAGAGAAGGCAACGCTTCCCTAGCTTAATAGAAAATAATTTAAAAAATTTAAATTTTTCCAATCTAGAACAAGACTAACAATAATTTTATGTTAAAATTATAATCTTAATTAAATCAATGACACTTCATTGATGTTAATCACATGATTTGTAGTATTGAATACGATGAATTGTTTACCATTCGATTGGCTCATGTTGCGATTTTTTCGTTGAGAGAGATGAGGGATGAGAGAGAGAGAAGACGAGAGAAGGAAGAGAAGAGATGAGAGAGAGAGAGAGAGGAGAGAAGAGAGGAGGCCCGAGAGAACGAGAGATAGTAAAAAGTTGAGCGATGAGAGAAGTGCAGCCCACCTGAGAATCTGAGAGAGAGATAAGAGAGAGAGAGAGATGAGAGATTGTAATCTGATCTTATACATACAATATAAATAGTTAAATTGGATACAAAGCATTTTCTCATCAGAATGCTCTTTTTTAATTGATACAGATAACAATTAAATATAATAATTTAATCTTTCCTATTGGAAAGCATAATCTTCGTATCAGCTACTAAAATATAACTTTATTTATATAAATAATTATATAATTTAAAAGATAATTGAATCTTCTTTCCAATAATAAATATTTTATACTTCATAAAATTTAGAAATTATTTATGAAAAATAATAATATAAATAATTAATAAAAAAAACACAACTTCGTACGTTAAATATATCGAAGGGAAGCTTATTCGATGGCTATTTTTAGACTTATTCATTAAGGCATCCCCATACGTGACTTCACTGAGTGTGAAAACTTTTTTAGCATTAGGAGAGAGGTTTATAAATCATAAGGAAATTAAATAACATAATCAAGTCAAATAATTAATAATCCTATTATAATATTGTATATGCATAATATTTTTAAATTAAATCAACCATATGGAATAATATTCAAATTGGTATTATTTAAACTGTAGTTTAAATTTATGAGATAATAATAAAGCTTAAAATTAACTTATTTAATAAATAAAACTTATAATTATAGAATCAGTTGGTCATGGTGTAATATTCTTTCATTAATTGAAAAATAATGTACTAGAGTATATTATATTAATATATATATATATGATATATATATTTATATAATAGTTTAAGACCGAATTCTTAGGGGTTGTGTTTGTACACCATTTGGAACCGGGATGGTTGGATGTTAAGAAACAAATTTTCGACAGTACCCTCTATGATAGTAAATAATCGTTCTAGGCGCGTAATAATTATCGATATGATATATCAAAATATCGATATTAATGTCGATAATTTTTTTCGATTTTTTACAATTAGCTTTTATGATGCGCGTTCGATCCCACGAGAGACAGAAGAGGACGAAGTTCCCAGTCGTTCAATCGGGAAGCCGAGAGACCGGAACCCTGTACTCTGGCGTATCTACCCTAAAGGTTTTCTTTAATATATAATATATAGTAATATATATATATATATATATATATATGATATACATATATGTATATGTATATATTAACTTATGATTTGGGGTTCTCTTCTGGGTAAATAACCGTCATTTTCTTCTTGGAACCCAGAAATCCCCTAATAGCATGGATGATGAATGAAACAAACTGGATGCTCCATTTTTAATGCAATATGTTGCCGATGGGGGGACTTAGTCTTACCCCTCCAAGACTTTATTAAGCTATGTCGGCGGAGCCCCAAATATGGATGAAGAAAATTTAGAAAAAATAATCGTGAATTAAAAATCACGTATCATAATTTTCTATGAAATTTATCGATTAATTATAACGCGTTATCCTAGAACGTCTATTACTTCTGAGGGGCTCGGGGTACCTGTCGAAATTTTTTAAAATCACCGTCCTCCCGTTTCCCGAATACTGCGTGCAATCCAAAGATCTAAACCTTGTCCATATATACCTCATATGGAGCATAATATGATACAGTATATTATATAAATGTCTACCTGACACATTTAGTGGTCTTTTAGGCTTCACACTCTTTTATATATTCTCATAATAATGATTAGATAATAATTTATATTAATAATATATATTATATTAATTTAATATTTAATATTAAATATATTTAATATTATATATTTGATATTACTAATATATAAATAAATATTTTTTATTTTTAATATTATTATATAAAGAGAAATATATAAATAATGCATATAATACATATATATATATACTAGTAAAATAAAATATAACAAATATATTTATTATACAGGGTGTAGAATTTAATAAAATAATAGAATTAAAGAAATAGAACAAAACTAGCTCTATCTGCGAGGTGTAATAGCGAAATAACAGCTAGTATGCTAATTTGCAAAACTTATAAGAGAGATAAAGCAATAACGTACTGCGTACGACCTTTTACTGGGTTATAGTCCATCCTACCCACACCAATAATTAGTATAGGCAAAATCAATAAAGCGAACCTGAAGCTTCACCCGTCAAAGGCGATATCTATATAATAGATTCAGTTTATTCACCCCTCTGCTATTCGCACCGCTATATACCGTGCCAATACCTTCTCGGTTTTCTAAGATAATTTTTAAATTTAATTTAGTATTGTCTCAATAAA
>JABUQX010040265.1:5000-12500 GCA_015478945.1 Trachelipus rathkii
CACCCCCAACAGTGACCCTTAATCTGATCAAATGGTTCTGTCGCATCTTGTGTATATATATATATATATATATATATATATATATATATATATATAATAATATATATATATATATATATATATATATATATATATATATATTGCCTATAAATGTGGCCTACATATATATATATATGTTACGGTGAGTGAAGCAACGGTTCACTCACGCGTTCGAAATTTGGTTTCTGAAAATGTCAATAATTCTTAAAATACCGAACTAGTTATATATGCTTAGCTGCTATAATAAAAAAAATGACAAACCAAACAAAATATTGTACCTTAAAGATTTATAAGGAAATCCGGGTATCAGGAAATTTGAGGAGTGGCCGGATATCGTCGTCTGTAATGTAAATAATCTTGATACCTCAGCCCAGAGTTACGAGTCTCTGGACTTTCCTCTCGTGTAGGGGTCGCGTTTCAAAGATGTGGGGAACGTAATAATGTAGTAACACACCAAGACAGCAAGTTTATAAGGAGGGTTGAATAATAGAGGGAAAAATAGCACACAATTACGTTGTAACACCAGGCGAATGAAACTCAAGAAAAAGAATTGTTTTATTCACTTATTATGTACAATGTAGAGTATAAACAGGATTTACATTTATGTACAAGTAATTCAGCAATGACGATGAGGAGATACTACATGAATGTCTAAATTAAGACCATTCATGTGATAAAGGGAATAATTGCAATAAATAAGATATAAGGTCCACACAGGAATGACTAAATAAAGACCATTCAGTGGTAGACTTAAAACTAAGAGGAATGCCTAAAAAGTTGACATAATTAGTCATCCAAGGAATAAATAATGATATGAAAAAAAGTGTGTACTTTCGTTACAAATAAGTAACTTATTGAAGAAGAAAGAACAACAACAACAACAGAACAAAGTTTCCAATAGGAACTTTCACTCCAAATTAAATTGTACAGAATGCAACTTTCAACCAAGGATAAGATCGTCCAGAATAAAAAGATGACTACAGCGTTCACGAGATGTAATAGTATTATGAATGATTACAATTAAAGGATGAGATACCATGAAATTGTCTGTAACAATGATTTAACAACTTATCTTAATTAGGGGACAGAGACAGTGTTGGGAAATACACAAACACAAGGGCAATAAATGTTCAACTATATTGAGCTTCAGATTTAGTTATGTACATATACACGTTGTGCTGTGTCCAGCATGTGACCGTATATGAATGATCCCAACAAGGATATGAAATGAGTTCTACTGAACCCAAAGATGAATGTGCCCAAGAATGGAATGTGCCCAAGGATGGATCGGGTGGAACTTCAAGTCAAATGAAACCAAGGATAAATGTGCCCAAGGATGGAACCTAAAAATGGAAATTAAACTGTAGTAATTTTAACTTAAGATTATTTCCATTCTCTACTTAGAACTTTTACTTACCCCTAGTGGGGATTTGATGTTTATGAAGTTGTTTCTTGTACAGACAGACAATGAAGAAGTATCCGAAGACGAACTGCAATGTGAATATGTAGGGGATTGGATTTATGAATTAAGTATGCCTTATTTCATATGCTCATGTAATTAAGTAAGAAGCAAAAAGCGAAAAGCACTTATGACTAAAAAATAGTTAGAACTGACCTTATGAATCCGAAGATTATAATTATAAGTTTACTTAAGCTTAAGATTAACTAAGATTGTTTTTGTAAATAAAGAGAACTTGTCTCATGATATAACTGAAAAACATCAAGGTCATATAATAATTTGTATAATGAGGGTGGAAAGTTATTTAATAATTGTTCTTAAATTTACGAGTCAGAAGTGGAACTTGCAAATTAAGTCAGAGTTGGAATTCGTTTAAAGAAAAGAGTTAATTTGTTACTGTGTAACAGGAGCAAATGTAGACACCTCTACATTCCTCCCCGCTAAGATTAAGCTCCCCCCCATTTTGAACGTTTAAGTAAAAACGAATTCAAACGAGGAGAGTGAGGAATTGAATAAGATGAATAATGTAAAAATTCATGTGTAAGATTTACGACCGCGACAGTGAGACAACTTATGTTTAATTATATCCGGTTCATTCAGAACACCATAACAAAAAATCTGCAATCATGCACGGCACACGACAAGCAATGAATCATTTGCAACCCAAAAAAAAAACAAACAAAGAGAGGAATAAGCGAATTGCAGTAAAGCGAGGTTCGGCTCTGAAAAATCAATACGGAGATTAATACACGAATATGATAGGTTATTAAAATAAAGAATAACGATAACATGACACGTATATAAAATTATAAAATAAAATGCATAAGTTGAAGATAAGGTAATGATAAAACCTTACGTTCTTATTAATTACATAAATATATAAATAGAATACTGAATTAATGTCATTTCTGTATTTTCATTTAAAAATACAAAAATGGCGTTATGGGGCTATTATTTTACAAATAGTATAAATTTTATACCATTTGTGGTTATCTTTCCACTACTGAGTTGGTTTATAATAAATTATAAACTTTTCCCATAGTGGAGTAATTTTCTGAGTCATTTAATTTTATTTGCTTCTTACATGAGAAAGTTATTTTAAGAAATAGAGATATTAAAATAAGGCTAGGATGTTAGAATTTTATGAAAGCTTTTTTATGAAGAAATGTTTTTCTAAAATTTTCTAAGAAAAGTTTCAAGTATTACGTATTAAGATATTTTGAAAATAAACTTCCGAAAGTTATGACGCGTTTTTACGACGAGTTAGGTTTTCATATATGATTTACAAGAAACTAAATTGACCTTATTTCCAGCATCTTCTTTCCTTCCCAACGAACTAAACTCCGGTTATGCAAGTTGATTAACAAAGAATTTTCTCTTAAGGCGAGATCCCCTAAAATTACCGGACAAGGCATCATTTCGGAAGGGATGATTAAAAAGATAACTGGCTTGGTAAAATAGTCAGTATCCTGGAAAAATATAGGTAATTCCACATACGAAGTTAAGGATACATCAGGGTCACGGATCCACCTACTTATGTCGTGAATCTTGATTTCAGAGGATGGAGACGTGTGTAAATATTCCATTTGTTTCCCTAGATAATCTACTATAGAAGTGCCAATGAAACTATATTGAGTACCACTGTCAATCACGCAATTAGTGAAACAGGAGTTATATGAGTCATATGGGGAAAAAGCAGCAGGGATCACCAAAGGTTCAGGAATATATACTCTGGGATCCTTAAGTGAACTAAAGTTTTGACTAGGGGAAACGAGATTAATATCGTTACTAAGAGATGCGTGAGGCTGTGTCAAAGTGGGAACAGTAGCTAAGGTAACATCAGTAGGTTTAGTATTGTCCATGTCAGTGTCAGTAGCAATGTCAGTGATTTGTTCATCCGGGGGTAAAACAGTGATTGAATTTATTACTGGGATAATTTCCTCAGAATTTGTTTCTGTAGGAATTAAGGGTTGGTCGACTTTGTCAAGTCCTTGACATTGTCCGTCGGGATGTGGTTTCCCACAAGAGTTACAAGGATCGTAAAAACGTTGAGGCAGTGGTGTGTCATCAAGTCGTGATGTCTGAGGGCTTTGAGTTTCGTGAGTCAAGTTAGTAAGGGAACGAGTGTTTACTGACTTTACAGTCTTTACAGACCCCGTTAAGGAATCACAAGGGGAACTTTCCTTTACCGGAGATCTATTTGTGGTGTCTTGCTCCTGAGGTTGTTGGACATTCAGCTACCAGAATGAGGCACTACAGGATGAATGTTTTCTTTAGAGTGGAAGGTGAAGAAGAAGATTACACAGACTCAAGCACTCAAATATGCCTTCTTCTTTGTGTGTGTTCTGTGCGGGTAACATTATGACGTCTTTGTGTGGTGGCGCGAATGCAGATAATCTGCGCTGCTGGATAGGTACAGCTGTGATGGTGCCATGAAGTCATGTTTGGCGAAGGTCCTTGAATTTACAGAGGACGAAGGGCTAAAATGGCTGTCTCGATAATAACGAAAACCAGCGGCGTTCTTAGGACTATAGGGGGTATAATTACGATTGGAAGGATGGACAACTCGAGATTTAAATATGTTACGGGAATCTTCTTTTTGTTGAAGATTGTATAACATATTTTGGGTGTTTTGTAAAAGTTTGGTTAAGAGAGCAATGTTTTCTCTTAACATGTCTAATTGTATGGTTAAGTCATCCGAGGAGTCAAGTCTATCAAACTGTCTGTGTCTGAGGTCGAAAATAAGGTGATGGTCTATGTTGAGACCAATTAGGGGAATACTCACGAGGGTAAGTACGAGAATCGTTACGAAGATAACTATGGGAATAATCACGAGGATAATTATGGGAATAGTGACGAGGATAGGCAGAGTAACCGTAAGCTTGATTAGAGATAGGTGAATACGAATATGCATTTTCATTTGGGTATTTGTTACCACATGATCCATAACTTTTAGAATAAAAAGTTTGAGAGTTACGCAATGGGAATTCTTTTAAGAGATTATCTTGATAATAATCTTGATCGAACCTATCTGACGTATAATTATTCGAATACATGTTCGTATTGCGAATAGATTGAGAAGGTAACGGAGCAAAACCAGGAGGAACGGAACCGTAAGTATAAGAATTATTTATGTGGTCATTCGACATAATGAAAGACAAAGAAACCAAAACCGAGATGAATAAGTTGTGAAGAGAGTCACAAGTTATGAATTTAACGCAACCCGACACAAGAACAAAGTCCCTGTTCGGGCGCCAATTCAATTTTAAGTATGTTACGGTGGGTGAAACAAGCAACGGTTCACTCACGCGTTCGAAATTTGGTTTCTGAAAATGTCAATAATTCTTAAAATACCGAACTAGTTATATATGCTTAGCTGCTATAATAAAAAAAATGACAAACCAAACAAAATATTGTACCTTAAAGATTTATAAGGAAATCCGGGTATCAGGAAATTTGAGGAGTGGCCGGATATCGTCGTCTGTAATGTAAATAATCTTGATACCTCAGCCCAGAGTTACGAGTCTCTGGACTTTCCTCTCGTGTAGGGGTCGCGTTTCAAAGATGTGGGGAACGTAATAATGTAGTAACACACCAAGACAGTAAGTTTATAAGGAGGGTTGAATAATAGAGGGAAAAATAGCACACAATTACGTTGTAACACCAGGCGAATGAAACTCAAGAAAAAGAATTGTTTTATTCACTTATTATGTACAATGTAGAGTATAAACAGGATTTACATTTATGTACAAGTAATTCAGCAATGACGATGAGGAGATAATACATGAATGTCTAAATTAAGACCATTCATGTGATAAAGGGAATAATTGCAATAAATAAGATATAAGGTCCACAAAGGAATGACTAAATAAAGACCATTCAGTGGTAGACTTAAAACTAAGAGGAATGCCTAAAAAGTTGACATAATTAGTCATCCAAGGAATAAATAATGATATGAAAAAAAGTGTGTACTTTCGTTACAAATAAGTAACTTATTGAAGAAGAAAGAACAACAACAACAACAGAACAAAGTTTCCAATAGGAACTTTCACTCCAAATTAAATTGTACAGAATGCAACTTTCAACCAAGGATAAGATCGTCCAGAATAAAAAGATGACTACAGCGTTCACGAGATGTAATAGTATTATGAATGATTACAATTAAAGGATAAGATACCATGAAATTGTCTGTAACAATGATTATTTAACAACTTATCTTAAGTAGGGGACAGAGATAGTGTTGGGGAATACACAAACACAAGGGCAACACATATTCAAACATATTGTGGCTTCAGTATTACATATATACACGTTGTGCTGTGTCCAGCATGTGACCGTATATGAATGATCCCAACAAGGATATGAAATGAGTTCTACTGAACCCAAAGATGAAATGTGCCCAAGGATGGAATGTGCCCAAGGATGGAACCTAAAAATGGAAATTAAACTGTAGTGATTTTAACTCAAGATTATTTCCATTCTCTACTTAGAACTTTTACTTACCCCTAGTGGGGATTTGATGTTTATGAAGTTGTTTCTTGTACAGACAGACAATGAAGAAGTATCCGAAGACGAACTGTAATATGAATATTTAGGGGATTGGATTTATGAATTAAGCATGCCTTATTTCATATGCTCATGTAATTAAGTAAGAAGCAAAAAGCGAAAAGCACTTATGACTAAAAAATAGTTAGAACTGACCTTATGAATCCGAAGATTATAATTATAAGTTTACTTAAGCTTAAGATTAACTAAGATTGTTTTTGTAAATAAAGAGAACTTGTCTCATGATATAACTGAAAAACATCAAGGTCATATAATAATTTGTATAATGAGGGTGGAAAGTTATTTAATAATTGTTCTTAAATTTACGAGTCAGAAGTGGAACTTGCAAATTAAGTCAGAGTTGGAATTCGTTTAAAGAAAAGAGTTAATTTGTTACTGTGTAACAGGAGCAAATGTAGACACCTCTACATATATAATATATATACCGAATATATTATATATTATTATATATAAAAATATATATATATATATATATATATATATATATATATATATATATATATATATATATATATATATATATATATATATATATATATATATAATAAATAAAGTAATCGTCCCCTAAAGAAGAAAAGGTCGCTTACCACTATCTTTAGTGAGTATAAATGTATGGTGATGTGATGTGAATGATGTGTAAGAAACCAGTTATGTTGGTTTGAAGTTTTTAGTGGTCTGACAGAATTTATAATGTTGTGAAAAGACATTGCCGCAAATTGTGGTTAATTACAGAAGGCTTCCAGCAAATTACATTTTTTTTTTTTTTTTTCCGTTGAACTTTCGTATCCGAACTATATATTTTATAGCGACGTATCTCCATAGTCCGGGGGGGTAGCCGAACTCCGACTCTAGGTAAACGTTTTTTTTATGGTATAAAATAAAGTATTAATTGAAACGAAATTTTATCGGATATTTACAAAATGCACAAAACTAAGAGTGCCACCATTCTTTTAACACTTCACTTTGTCTTTTAATACCTGATGTTTTCATGATTATAATTAGTTATGTATCTATCTTATAAGTGTAGGTAGTTGTGGAAGAGATAGAAGATAATCCATGGACGTTTGCATTTGTTTTTGCAATGTAAATACTGAAAACATTGTTGTGTATTATAATAAAGGGTGTAAAGTGAAAAAAATGAAGTTTATAAATATATTTAGATTGGTGTGCATTAGTGAAGGATGAATGAGTGAATAGATGAAACGGGAGCATAAGTAAATTGAAAATTTTGAAGGATGCCAAAGTAGGTGAAAATCGCCATTATGATCTCTCCGAGGCTATTATTTTCTTTTATTTTTTTTTTTTGGAGTAAGTAAGTGTGAGTTTGTGTGTATGTTCTGGGAAGAAAAAATGAATAAATTATTAAAGATAAAATTTGTCCTATGACTGTAGTTTAGAAAACTGTTCTCTTATTTTCTTAACTATTCTATTATATT
>JABUQX010040265.1:20000-25385 GCA_015478945.1 Trachelipus rathkii
TAATTAATTTTTTCCTAAACTTATGGGATGTACCAATTTTATTTATATATATATATATATATATATATAATATATATATTTCATATATATATATATATATATATATATATATATATATATATAATATATATAATTTTATATTAAATAATATATATTATATTTATATATATATAATATATATATATATATATATGTGCACTTTAGGTTATACATCCTATTGTTCGTGTACGTATTTAGCTGTATGTATGTATGCACGATGTTGGAATGTGTGTGTGTGTTGCTAAAATGCTAAATGAGATAATTTTTTTCTTCATTATGATTTACGACCCATTTTATGTTGCTATCCAACGGAATCGCGTGTAATAAACTACTGTGGCAGATAAAAATAAGAAAGCGCACGCAAACGCGCGCGCGCACACACACGTTCAATTTATTTTGGTACACACACACACACACACACACACCACTCTTCATTAATGGTAGACTCCCCCACCTTCATTGTTTTTTTTTTGTTTTTTTTATCACGCACGCAAACTTTAAATGTGGTACACACAGTCACATTTAATATGGTGCATGCACACACACGCAATTCAGTATGATAAACACACACACTCACATTTCAGTATGGTACAAACAAGACGACATATTTCATTATTTACACACTGCACGCATACTTTATGTTGAATTATCACACACACACACACACACACACACACACACACACACACACACACACACACACACACACACACACATTCTGCTACTTATTTGTTTTCTCATTCAGGTGTTCACACAGGTGAGACACTTGGCACACGTAAGGCTTATTTCTCTCTCTCTCTCTCTCTCTCTCTCTCTCCTCTCTCTCTCTCTCTCTTCTCTTCTCTCATTCTCTCTCTCTCTCTCTCTCAAATAACAAACTCCCTAAAATCTTTCTCTCTCCTCCTCTCTCTCTGCAATCTCTCTCTCTCTCTCTCTCTCTCTCTCTCTCTCTCTCTCTCTCTCTCTCTCTCTCTCTCTCTCTCTCTCTCTTTCAGTAACAACTCCCTAACCATCTATTTGACTCTCTCTCTCTCTCTCACTCCTCTCCCTCTCTCTCTCTCTCTCTCTCTCTCCTCTCTCTCTCATCTCTCCTCTTCAGTAACAACTCCCTATCCATCTATTTTGAACTCTTCCTCTCTCTCTTCTCTCTCTCACTATGCAATGGACTAACCATCTATATTGACTCTTCTCTCTCTCTCTCTTATGCTCCACTTCTCTTCCTCTTCTCTCTCCTGCTCTCGATTCTCTCTCTCTCTCCTCTTTCTCTCCTCTCTTCAATAACCTACCATTATTTTGATCTCCTCTCTCTCTCTTTCAAATTAACAAACCCCTAACATCTATTCTGACTCTCATCTCTCATCCTCTCTCTCCCCGTCCCTCTTCTCTCTCTCTCTCTCATCTCTCTCTACTTTCTTTCTTTTTTTTTTTCAGTAACAACTCCTAACTCTATTTTGACTCTCTCTCTCTCTCTCTCTCTCTCATCGTCTCTCATCTCTCTCTCCCTCTCCTCCCCCCTCTCTCTCTCCTCTCTCTCTCTCTCTCTCCTCTTCAATCAATAACAAATCTACCATCTATTTTGACTCGTCTCTCTTCTCTCTCTCATCTTCTCTCCCTCTCCCCCTCTCCTCTATCTCGTCCTCTCTCCTCTCTCGTCTCCTCCGTTCTATGCCCAGCGTCCTCCTCATCTTTCTCTCTCCTCGTTCCTCTCTCTCTCTCTCTCTCTCCCTCTCCTCTCTCTCCTTCTCTCTTCTCTCTCCTCTCTCTCTCTCTCTCTCTCTTCTTTCAATTTCTCTTCCATATTTCACTTCCTCTCTGCTCTCTCTTCATCTCTCACTCCTCTCTCTCTCTCTCCTCTCTCTCCCTTCATCTCTCCCATCTCTCTTCTCTCTCCCTCGTCCTCTCTCTCACACAACACCACACACACACACACACAACACGAAATATGTATGGTAATTATTATTTGTCATTTTGCACTACGAGAATTTTGTTACCACAAACGAAATAATTAAAAAAAAAACCACCTGAATTTTCTTCAGTAGATCATCGCTCGCACGCAGTTTTGTTGTTTGAGAAATTTTTGCTTATTTATTTACTTCTTTTTATTTATTATATATTTTTATTATTTTGGCTATTATTTCAGTTTGTACCGTTATCCCATGTGCAATAAATTAAGGAATTAAACCCAAGTATTCATATTATATATATATATATATATATATATATATATATAAAATATATATATATTAATATTATCTATATATAATATTAATATTATTATTATATATATATATATATAATATATAATATATTAATATATATCATATATATTATAATATATATATATATATATATATATAATGATTTTTTTATCATTGATGAAATAAAAATAAAAAATATTGAAAATCAGTTGGTAATTTTTTTTTTTGTTAAATCCCTAGTCCATGAAGCCTTTAAATTCCTTTTTAACCTTTTTTTTTTTTTTTTTTTTTTATTTTTATTGTAAATTTTGTTTGTTGAAGCAAGTGAGATGGTGATGAGATTGTATTCTCTATTTTGCATATGACGATTCTATAAATGAAGAAGAGTTGTTCTCACTTCTCAAGCAGCTTTCTGGAATGAGATAAAAACGTTTTAGAGTATAGTTGTAATTCAAGTTGAGACCGAAGTCAAATAATCAATATATTTTTTTAAAAATAAAATTTCTCCAGTTGAAAGGGCTAATAATAACATCATGACACACATTTCGAATAAAGGCAACTTTTAACTTAACCACATCTAATCTATGGCAGGTATGTCAAGACACAACAGCTCTTGAAAGTGTTTGACATATTTAATAATGTAATGATGGAGTCCGTCGGAGTCCCCCATTTCTGTGAGGATGCGAGGTGGATCCACTTACTCAAACTTTTCCAACCAAAGCATTGTAGCTTATGTAAAACTTTTAATACTGACCAGTGAAAAATATCTAATTTCTCTTCATTAACGTTGTGAACTTGGGTAATTTTCTCAAATAATTAAGTTTTCCTTCCAATATCAGTTAACACTTACATATTATACAGTTATAGAAGTTAACTCATTACCCTGAGTACATAACGCGTTACTCTGTTATAGAGATGGGCGATTTCTTTCACTATCATGAACAATTCGGTAATACTTACTGTTTCAGGTCTTTTGAATGTTCAATTTTAAAATATTCTTTACCGGGATATATATATATATATATTATATATATATATTATATATATATATATATATATATATATATTATATAATTATAATATATATATATATATATATATATAATATATATATATAATATATATATATATTAATAAAATAAATCGCTTATATTAAACCTTCAAAACTTTGAGATTTTATATATATATATATATATATATAATTATATATAAAAATTATAAATTCAGATTTTTTGTATATTTAATTATATAAATATATATATTATATATATATATATTATATATATATATATATATATATAATGATATATATTATATATATATATATATATCAGTGGCGATTCCTGCCTCATGTTTGGACGCATGCAATGCTGGAAACTAAAAAGCTAAAGAAAATGCTTATCCTCTAAAACTATATATATATATATATTATAATATATATATATATATATTATATATATAATATATATACTATTAATATTATATATATATTATATATATATATTATTATATATATGTAATATATATTATACCATATTACCCGGAGAGGCGAGAGACCCACCTGATCCTGCCATCGGTGGGGTATTATTTGTTAAAAAAAAAGAAAAATTTTAATAGAAAGTATTTATTTTTAAACGAGTAACCAATAAAAGCTCTCTAAATAGGCTCTCTAATCCTATTACTACTATAGAATATTAACAATATTATTTTTATTTTTTTTTACTTTTTTACCTTTTCCTAAAAATTTACCAGGATTCCAAAAATTATTCCCTTTTCGCTGTAGCTATTGTAGTTTTTGAGATATTTTTTATTTTAACTACTTTTTTTTTTTTTTTTTTTTTTTTTTTTTTACATTTTTCGCACTAAAATTGGACAAGCATTCAGAAATGTATTCTTTTCCGGGTAGCTTGTTGCAGTTCTATTAAAAATGGGAGGTAATTTCATCACTTCAATATTTAATATATATATATATATATTATATATCTATTATATATATATATATATATATATATATATATATATATATTATATATATATATTATAATATATAATATATTATATATATATATATAATATATATATATAAATATATATATATATCGGCCTTTGCTCACAATATCCTTTAACAAAATGAGTTCTCGTAAAATGCATGATAATCCCCCAAAAACTGAAAATAAGGCGTAATGATGAATAAAGGCGTTATGTGAAAGAATGCAACTAAATTTAAAAATTATTCACTTTTGTTTTAAGATCTAAATAACATTAATTTTTCTCTCTTTACCATAAGCAGAAAAAAAACTTTTGGTTTAAAGGCATAATGATAAAAAAAAAACGTAAGTAAATTAGCCCGTATTTAGTCGAGCGGTAAGGCCTATTATTGAATAAAATTGTTTTCCCAACGAATAAGCAATTTTTCATTCTCATTTGCATTGCATTTTTTGCCGTATTTACTCATAGAATAAGGGCTATTTTTATGTTAGAATCGGATTTTTTCTGAAGTTCTTGCATTATTTCAAAGTAAGCATATATAATTTATAATATTTAATATATTATTATTTTCATCCCACCAAAGTATACATGCTGTAATTATTTTTTTACTTAACATAGGTACGCATTCATTGCATGCTTTGCATTCATGGAGAAAACGCCACTGATATATATATATATATATATATATATATATATATTTTATTGTTTTATATATATATATATATATATATATATATATATATATAATATATATACGAGTATATATATATATTATATCATATATTATATATACTATATATATATTATATATTACTCACTGAAGTGAGTCGTTAAAAAAAGAATTGTTCTTCGATGAACAGCTCATCTCTCTCTATTCTATTACATATAGAGAGGATTCGTCCCGAACTGTGTGTGTGTGTGTGTGTGTGTAATAAAATTGTTTAAAGTACTTGCGATTCTCGGATCTTCTAATGCTAATTTTAGTTACAATCATTAGTAATTAATAATAATAATAATAATAATTTATTATTATTATTATTATTATTATTATTATTATTATTATTATTATTATTATTATTATTATTATTATTATTATTATTATTATTATTATTATTATTATTATTATTATTATTTAGTTATTATTATTAGAAATTCTTCT
>JABUQX010040266.1:0-21257 GCA_015478945.1 Trachelipus rathkii
ACTAATATAGCATATATGGTATATATATATATGGTATATATATATATATATATAGTATAGAGTATATAAAGAGCATATATATATATATATATATATATATATATATATATAAATATATATATATATATATATATATATATATATATATATATACTAGAGCCGTGTACATGGAAGCAAGAAATGAAGGGAGAGAGTGAAGAGGAGGGCAAAGAAGGAGGTGGCTTAGAAGCTAGCAAAGGAACTGGTGGATGGATGATATGATGGAAAGCAAGAAGAAGATTTTTACATTGGTAAGAAGAACGTATAGAGGAGCGAAGAGTAGAAGAGTATGTAATCAAAGACAAAAATGGATAAACATTGGTAAGCCCAGAGGAAAAAAACAAAAGGTGGATACTTTGATGAGTTGTTGAATGTAGAGGAAGGGGAGAGAGAGGAGGAGGAGAGAAACGTAGAGGGAGAAGAGGAGGAGGTAATAACGGAGGAGGAATTTGAGGAGGCGTTAAGGAAAATGAAGAGCGGAAAACCCTGGTGAGGATGGATAAATATTAAATTGCTGAGGGAGGGAGAAGAGGGGCTGAAAGCCTTGATGCTGAGATTTCTGAACAGGTGTTGGGTGGAGAGTAGAGTGCCGGAGGTTGGGGAATAATAATAGTTCCCATTTATAAAGGTAAGGGGGACGCAGAAAATTTTAAAAATTATAGAGGACTCTCACTAATGGATCACATGGCGAAGTTATATGAAAGAATATTAGAAAGAAAATGAAGATCAAAAATAGAGCCATGATTGGGTGAAGAGCAGTATGGGTACAGAGGTGGTAGAAGTACTACAAATTTAATGTTTGCATTATGATTGATACAGGAAAAGACAATGGAATACAATAAGAAGGCATATATCGCCTTCATAGACTTGAAGAAAACATTTGATTGATCTTTACCCAGAGAGAAGCTGTGGAGAGTTCCGAGAGGGATTATGAAGTTGGAGGCAGACTGATAAAGGCAGTAAGAAGTACATAAGTGAATAGCATAAGTAAGGTAAGAACAGGATATAAAAACGAGGAATGGTTTGTCCTCAAACCATAAGGCAAGGCAAGGTAGTGTGCTGTCGCCGATACTATTTATAACGTATTTGGACACAGTCATAAGAGGTGTAAAAGAGAGTTTAGAAGAGATTGACGAAGACATTATGGTATATGCAGATGATTTGGCGTGTTGGAGTGGAGAGTGAGAGGTTGAAGCAAGGTGTTGTGTTTCGTAGAAAAGTTGAGAGAAACAGGATTGAATATGAATGTGGAGAAAACAGAAATAATGGTAGTAAGGAGGAGGAGGAGGAGGAGGAGTTGATAGTGGAGGTAGACGGTAGAGAGATTAAAAATGTGGATAGATATAAATATCAAGAAAGCACTTGGAAGAGAAGGAGGGTGTGCAAAGGAAATTACGAGTAGGATTGAGCAGTATGGCAGGACTGTAAAAGCAGTATACCCCATCTTGAAAGATAAATATATGAACAAAGAGGTGAAGAGAGCAATATACGAGGGAGTGTTGACGCCGAACTGTTTGTATGGCTGGAGACATGGAGCATGACAGGGAGAGAGGAGAGTAGAATTCAGACAGCGGAGATGAATGTGTTGGGAGGACAGTGATTGGAAAGACGAGAAGAGACAGAGTGAGAAACGAGACACAGTGAGGGAGAGCGTGGTGTGAAACCCATGATGAATAAAGGGATGCAGCCAGACTGAGATGGTGGGGACACCTGAGAGGATGCAGGGAGAGAGAGTTGTCAGGTGTGGAGGTGGAGGTGGAGACCGGAGGGAGTGAGACTGAGGGGAAGACTGGGTGGAAGAGGGGTGGAGAGACACAGTAGAGGATTCATTGAAGAAACACCCCAGATGCCAGCAATGGATGAGCTGGATGGCGGATGGATCGTGATGGATAGAACAAGAAGGAGCGGAGGTTGGATTCACGTCAGGCTCGTAAGCCCGGACTGGGAGAGAATAGGTCGATGTAAGATATATATATATATATTGTTATAATATATATATATATTAAGTTAAGGTTATTATACAAAGAATAGTATATATATATATATATATATATATGTTATATATATATATATGCTATATATATTATTATTATTGTTATTAAGGTTATTATTATATCACGTCACAACATCACTAATATATATATATTGCTGGCTGTTGCTATATTATACATATATATATACAGCAGCAAGAAGCTGGGCTGCTGGTTGTTGCTATTAAGCATACATAAGATAGAGGTGGCTATATATATATATATATGTTATTATTACATATAATTTTTTGGCTCAAACTCAAAGAGTAAACATCCGCATCCGCATCCGCATCCGCATCCGCATCCGGGCATCCTCATCTACTTTAAGATCCGCATCCGCATCCGCATCCCAAACAGTCAAATTTTGACATCCGGTCCATCACTAATATATATACACATATATCAGCTTAGCAGCGTGAATTACTTTGCAACGAAAGAGAAAGATGAAGAGACTGTAAATATATCTATAGCATAAATAAATTAATCTAAACTATATAATATTCAATATTAATAAATATATATATATATATATATATATATATATATATATATATATATATATATATATATATATATATATATATATATATATATATATATATATATATATATATATATATATATATATATATATATATATTATTTAATTGCTATTCTATATTTAACAGTTAAACATAATACAAGTCACATTGAATGAAAATGTTATTTAAAGTGACAGAGCTTTAAAATATTTTCATAACATTTCAACTTTGTGGACGAAATTCCGTTGCAACGATAAAAAGCATTGAGCCGCCCTGGAGGAATATTAATGAAATTGATTAATTATTTCAACAATATCAAATTTCTTTCTCTATTAATAATAAATTTGTTAACATGGAATCGTTATCTATATGATATTAAAAATTATATATCATTATCTACACAATTCTCAACATATTTGCCAAAAAATGAGATTTCAATTTTACATGTTTCCATTGAATAAATTATTCTCATGACTATTTGACATATTACTTTTCAGTTGCGATTTTTATGATGGGGATCGATATACTATATCGATTGGCGACTATATTATTAATACATGCGACTCAACGATTAATCGATATTTCTTCAATGTATCGAAAGAAAATTTTATCATAAAACTTTTCACCTTTCAATGTATTTGGCAAAAGGGATAGGTTAAATTAATATGTGTTTAAAAAACATAATTATAATAAATAAATAAATTAAAAAAAATGTTGGATTTGTAAGGTAAAAATTAATTGAGCTTGTAAATATTCATTTCAATATTTAATAAGGAAAGATAGATTTAGAAGATTAAAAGTAGTCAAAAAATAAATCGCAACTGCAAGCGCAACTTTTTAACGGTTTTCCTAACGGGTTGTTCTAATTTTTTTTTTAGAAGAAATAAATTTTTCAAATCTATAAGAGAAATTGTCTCGAGTTAGCAAAAATTGAATATTCTTAGAACAGAACTAAAAATATCAATTTTCGTAGGAATAAATTTAAAGAAAATTTTGTGAATCTTATCCAATGACCTAATTTTCTCATTTGACTAGAAACTCGTACTTACTAGACCCCTTGTAAAAAATTTAACAACTTTTTCCTAGACACTGAAGCTCTAGGTGAAATGAGAGAACCCCTTCTTCAGAAATTTAATCGAATTTTTTCGGATACAGAAAAGGCCAGTTCCCAATCTAAAGCTGAAATGGGAAAGAAGGGAACTAGACTAAAGAACTACTCTGCAAAAGATTAGAAACATAAAATAATATACCCTAGCTAGTCAGCCCGGTCCCTTTTCACTAATAAGAAAATTTACCATAGCGAAAAAGGAAATAAGCACTATCCATTTCCTTTGCTATAAAAAAAATCAAAGTAAACCTTACTAAAACGTAGGCCATATTTTAAAAAGCTCTAAGCCTAACTGAAAGCTTCTATCTGAAAAACGAAAGCATCAAAAATTTATCTACTCAACATCGCCTATATAAGCGCTTATCATTGAAACCAAGACTAGGTCTCTCAAAAAGAGCACATACACAAAACATTTGTATTATAATAAACAATAGAAAACAATAATAATAAGATTACAATGCCTACTGCTTGAAAGAAAATCTTTAAGGCAGACTTTACTAATGCTAAAAATTGGGATTTCATCTCGCCTGATATATAAAACGTATACTTAAATCTGTTTGTAACTTGACACTGTAGTGGTAATGAAGACGAGGGAGTGGGTACGTATTAATAATTTAACTTAACACTACAAAGATTATTGAAATCAAATGATAATAGGACACATACAATGTTATTTTAATAGGTAATCTACCAATGGGAACAATATCAACATACAACGACCACATTTAAATTAGAGTCGGTTATGTTATAGATGATTAGTATCGTGTGTGATTAGCCACCAATCGTGAATCGAATACTACTCGAAAATACACATAAATCATATATGTTCCATAGACACTTAAGATAAAGTAATTTCAATTCGACTAAATAAAATGATCTTTATAAATAGGGACTTTATAATAAATGTTGTATTGTGAAGTTAGAGACAAATATAAGAGTAAGAGTTACCTAAGCAACCTGATAAAATGAAGGCTGAAGATTTTTAGTACTTTATGAATAATCTGCACGATTGTACACAATAGTTTACTATTGGAATACAGATATGTAGGTACCGATTTGTAGTCATCCGACTAAGGTAGAGAAACAACGACAGAACCTACATCTACTTCGATCATTCCTTTGTGCCTTAAAGTTTTTAAATATTATGACAACACAGGTCGCTGCTACATATATTATTTAAATTAGAGCACCATGGTAGCTTGTTGATATAGACCAATGGCGTAGTCTTAACGTTAGTATCTAATTTTAAACTGATTGATTCGCTTTTTAAAATTGTCCATGTGTATAACAAGGGGAAAATAGCCCCACATTATCAATATGGAGGTTACGCTGCCCAATTCGCACCACAATATCGGCCTGTCGCTTATGGACATGCTGAAGTGTTATATAGAAAAACTTATTTATGTGATATAATAAGATCAATCATCAACGTAATCCACACATTCTACTAAAAAAGTAGTAGAAACACTCTTTACATCTAACAATTAATGGATATTGTAAAGAGCATGAATACTACAGGTGCACAATATTACTCTAATTTAACGTGGCGGACCTCAAGTGTTACACGTAAGGAGAGCATCTGTAGCAACACGACTCTGGCATTCTCGGGTGGCCTCGTATGATATAGTTACTTAAAGAGAACTAGCCAATTATAGGTCATGTCCTATGGTTCTAACTAACTACATATCGTTGCTGAGCTACACACGAAGACTATTATACTTCGATTGCACATTTAATTCCCTAAAATGGTCAGTGCGCCACTATCTTCGATAATCTATCTGCCGCTGTCACCTGTATACATAGTCATACTGTATAAAAGTAGGCTCATCGAGAAGTAGAGTAAAGCGTATGGTTGATATACTATTAGAGATTTCTTTCCTAGCTGAGGGATCATCATTAGGATCGTCGGAACATCATTTGTGGGGTTACGAAACCCAAAAAATGCTGGGTGAAGATCTGATTTCTGAGAAGTAACTATAGAATTTAAAGATCACGTCCTGCAATAATATGTGAAACTCAAGAGAGTAGTTGTAGGACTGGGAACTGAATATTCCCCTCTGACCATGAGTATATCAGCTCAATAGTAACAATACCCAAAAGTTTATATGCTTTGGCTAACTCAGGAAGCTTCACGGCTCCACCGAATCCCCAAGATGAGTAAAGCGCTATAATTCTCCGCCAAAATGAGACTTCTTCTTCTCATCTTATCTCAGTCTCTGTGCAAGTGTACAACTTCCATCTCGCTTACATTAGTCATCTTTCGAGGTTATATTACTTCAAATCTATCGTATCCCTATATCACATAGTCTGTAGGACGATCTAAACTAATATAATACATTACGAGTAAACTTCTTTCAGTATCTTCTATCGTCTAGCTTTTCTATCCTTCTTCGTTCATATTACTTCCCAGTTAGTCCTTATCTATTGTATCTTTCGATCCTCATTCTTCATCTTACATCCTTACCTCTTATACTCGACCTTATCTTTTTCTCCCACAGTAACAGTGGCATTTTAGGTTCATACAAAGCTGTAGCATACAGATGAATTAGATAACCTTGATCATTTTATATAATGAAGCATCTAAATTTTAATAAATAAATTAATAAACAATATAAAATACATCAAATGATGATATTATGAGTAGCTAGTGTGTCGTAAAAGCTGAGCACACATGAATTGAATATAATAGTATTCAATATCAAAAGTTGAGGCATCATAGCTGAGGCATTCAAAAGAAATGATAACACATATATAAGATAAAAAATCATTAATAATTAAATTCAAGAGTGTGGTTGTGATCGGTTAGCTATGTGTTATCGAATGTTGTATCGATACTAAAGTCTGTGATGTCTTGGTACCTAGTATATAAGCCTTGTGAATATGTGAGTTATTTGTTATGATGTGCTGTAGTATGTGTGTAAATATGTTGACCTTGGATCTAGTATCGGAAGTGTAAGTGAGTTATGATAGGTTAAATAAATTTAGCGGTAAGGAGTGTGTAGCGTGTAAGTAGTGCTGTGGGAGTGAGTGACACTTTCCTATAAGTGATGAGTATGATAAGATGTACCTACATGGCAAGGAGTGTTAAGTTCTAATGGCTGAAGTGTAAGTGCTCTATAAAAGGCGTGTATGTAAATTCTATATTACAATATATTAGTCTAGCTACTATATATAATAGATATAGATGGAGTATTTTATAATAAAGTGTATATAATAGCTGTGATTATCGTACTGCTAAAGTATGTAATAACAGTTTATAAACCGGTATAATATAAATTAAATAGCAGAAGTTAGAGCCTATTAATGTCTCATGGGCAAATCTGGGTGTGATATATGATGTGAAAGTAGAAATATAAGGATACTAGAATGAGCGGTTGCGATTGTGTATAAATATAAAATAAATAAATAAAATTATAATACTATAAGATTAATTAATATATAACTATATAATAAACAGGGTAAAATAATATATACAAAATTATAATTAAGGTACGCAGAATCTATACAGTTTTATATTGCCAATGGTATAAATAATATATAAAATAATAGATATAAATCAGGTATAAAGTAAACTTAAAATATGTGAATAATAGATCGGTGTACTAGTATGATGAAAGTGTAACAAAACAAAAATACTAATATCAATAAACACGAGAGCTAAGACGGACGTAGCTCTGCATGTAGGATCTGTGGGTTGATGTGTGGTAAAGGTGCTAGTACTGTAATATAGTAAGCTCATAGCACGGTTTGTGATTAGGTGTAAGTGTGATGAGTAAGTATCAAAGCTTGAGTATACAGCATAAAGTATGCAGGTAATCAAAAAAATAATGTATCTTAGTAACGGCACTATATTCAAAGTTGAGAGTATTAAAAGTAAGAGCAAAAATCAAATCACTACCATAAAGATATGGTTGTATAACCGCACACTCAAGAAACGCTAGGTGGAGATTCTGTTGCTCTCCAGTATATAGGATGATGGTATCTAACATTACTGTGTGGTGTACGGAATTTGTGTAGGTCGTCGTGATAATAGGTTAGGTTTAACAGTACTCATATATATAGGTATTACAATATACAAGTGCAATGAACGTTTCAGAAAATCCTACTGACATGCAAGCAATGTATGATAATAGTCTCCAACTATATCAATTACTAGATAAAACGTCTATAAGTCGTACCAATCCATTAGTATGTAGGCACATCTGAGCCTTATCGGCTCATTTCTTCTCTACAACCTAATTTACCTACTATAATTACAGCAGTGAAACTGCATGGTCTTAATAACGTTTTACACGTGAATACATTATTTACCTAATCAAATGATGTGTCTTTCTCTACCACGGCACGACGCATTATTCGAAAGTACATTCAAAGATTATCCCTAGAAGAATTTCCCTGACCCTCCTCGTACCAATACCACGATCCAGAAAATAACTATATAGACTATTTATATAGCACATGGTATTCAAATTGCTCAAGGTCAGCCTTCGGACCGGGATATGAAGTATCTATACTCAGGGACCGTGCAATAACATAAATCACGACAAAGGAAAGAACTTCATCCAGAAAAGTGATCAACATTTCATAGCGTCAAACCAAGAAAAAGCTACAAGAGGGTCTAAAGACAACAAAAATAACAGCCGTAAAAGGGGTGGTTTATAAAGGGATAAGCCATACGACAAATACTAAAGGGGGGAGGAGAGACAGTCTTAACATATGGAAGTCAGACGAACATTCATAAGCACACGCCGCTTCAGAGACCTACGACCGTTAAGTGCGTAATAGACACGCGGGCATCACTCCATTACCCGCCTAAGAAGGTGCTTAAATAAAACCGGAGGATATAAATTATAATATAATCATATTAATATTATAATATAGTATATATATTAGCATATATAATATTATAATTAATAATTAATATAATATTATTATATTATTATTCATAATAAATATTTTAATAATTTATTAATAATTAAAATTAATAATAAAGTAATAATATTATTTAATAATATATTATATATAAATATAATATATAATTATATTATATATATTAATAATAATACTATAATTTATATAATATTATATTATAATATAATAGCTATTAATATATATTATAATTATATAAAGAGACTTTATTAACAAAATATAAATCGAATTGCTTTAAGTAATGACATAAATATTAAATATAATATAATAATAATATTTTATTATATAGCTAATTTACACACTACCAATCCCAATTGGAAAGAAATAACCAACGATAGTTTTAAGGTTATCATTGTACAGTTCGAAGCTACATCTAAAAACAGGCTTCACCTGCGGAAGACAACCTGTAGAGACTAGTTCAAGGTATTAATGGGACAAAGTATGCCAAAGAGGGATTTACTGAACATGGAGAATTAGGGTATGAATCAGAAAACTGTCAGAAGTGCCCAGGTGGCAAAAAAAAAAGGAGAGTCGTGAAGTATATAAAATCTCTAGTAAGTACAGTATTTAACGAAAGGAATGCTGTGGAGCGGTGCGGGGCGCACATAGAGGTGCGAACAAGAAAGAGGTTAGCGTGTCATGAGCACGCCTCGCGTGGCTGGTATGCGAGGTTGCTGCCCAACTAAGCAGCAGCGCGTTCGGATCGCTTTCGATACTCGCGAAAACCGCTTTCCCCGCGCAGGTCCATGCACTGCCAAAACATTATGATTTAGAGCCCCCTGCCGGACGATTAACAAGCCGTGTTACACCTTAAGTTTATTCCAACATATAAGACGACACGGATCAGCTTGCCCAAGAAATGTAGCAAACATGTTTGAGCACCATATATAGACCAACGTAAATATTGTTAAATGCTAACCGACAAATTTATATTAATTGCACACAACGTATGTGCAACTATTGCAACAATGTCAACCCCTGCAAAGCCCCCAGCAGTTGAGCAATTTAAGCGAAGTCGAGAGTTGCAAAATGTGGGTAGGGATGAACATCTAAAATAACTAAAGTTCTTGTTGTTCAGAACAGAGTGTAATCAGCATATCTGAGCCGAATCCAGTCGACAGACACCCCACATGGATATGGCGATTTGCAAATACTGCCATCAAGAGTGGGCGTGTAGTTGATAAGTATGATGGGAAATATCTACTAATACCAATACTGCGCAATTATCTCTAGCTATGAGCGGAAGGTGATTATCGTGGAGTCACACCGTCGTATAGATAATACACAATCCGACACGATCAGATTGCAGCATGGGGTTGATAAGTAGTAACCTGGGGAGATCGAATGAGCGGGGGGAATAACCTTCATACTTCGGATTCCGGTATAATCGTGGGCATCGAACCCAAACGCTAGCACATATGATCTTAACGAAATAATAGTACACCTATTCGTACGTAAAGAAGGGTTTAGCCTATAGGCGATGGACCTGTGGGGGAATGTACTACCAACGTCGGTGATGATGAAAGAGACACACCTGGCTAATAACCAACCGCACGAGGCTGTAATTTCCATATACTGACAGGATAATAGGAAGTCAAGTTTCGACCTAACTGCTACGATAGAGCATCAGTACAGACTAGCTAAAGGAAAGAGGAGGGAGGTCACATGGTGATAATTAACCGATCTAGGGTCAGTTATGATCACAATGAAAGCCAGTTACTAGGCAATGCATCTAATGGAATCATAAGTACCAAACCAAAATGGCGCCACACTGCCCAACCTAGCAAGGGGGTAGGGTATATTAAACACCAGTTTCATCGAAGAATGAAGCATAGATCACTCGATACGGCTGTAGGGCCACATATTCAATAGTTCATCTAAGTGATAATCAATGATAATTCTCATCATCTCGAGGTATAGAATGACTCGTCCGCTGCGGACATTCGCTTTATCTATATGGCGGGTATGCTCAACAACAAGGGTGAGCGCCACTTAGAAGAAGAGGACCGGGTAGGTGAAGTGGAACTTGTATTTCATATGACAGAAGAGCGCGAGTCTTAGCACCTTCATATCAACAGCCACGAAAGAAAAGGCTAACACAAAAGTGGAGTAGCTGGAAGTGTTATCCCGTAACACCTCCATCAAAGCTGATTCCTCCTGAATAAGGACGACATAAGACATCCCAGCACAGCCAAAAATATCCCGTCCGTGTTGAGAAAGGACACCACTATAGGCGCATATAATCCCCTCTAACGGTGGAACGCCAGCAGACCTACCTAGGGATATAAGACCTCCTCGAGCAACATGGCCAAGCAGCTATGTGCCAATAAAAAGGGTACCCTAAGAGTGGTCGTTACACGGATCTAGATAATTCCAACGGAAATTAACCTCATGACTAATGATATACCATCTAAAATGTGGGAGATTGATTCAAGATTCCTCTCACCCCTTATGAGATTTAAATCTACACCTCCAGATGAAGTTCTCAGGTAAATTTTGAGAGAACACAGAGATAAAATCCGCTGAATTATAAATACACCCCAAGCAATGGTCAGAGTAAAATATACTAGAGAGAGTCCACAGATCGGATGTTCCTGAACAATTTTTTTGGATGATTCAGGATCGTCAAAACAAATCTAATGAGACACATACTAAAATTACACTGAAACACACTTTGCAGTTCACGACACAGCTGCAGAACAAATACACAACATAGTAAACCTGCGCGTCAGGACACTCCTATATCACAAAGCACATGTCTCGTTATATATAAAAAAACATTAGTAGGAAAATACCATGTAATGTGCACAGATAAGGACATATTTATTTAGTAGGATATCTCATCAGAGTAGGGAATACAGCACACAAGCACTATATCTTAAATACAGAAACAAACAAATAAAATGAACCCCATTGAACATTAAAAATAGGAGTAGTCTCTGAGTAAAAACTGATGATCGCCAGAAAAGACATAAGTCTTAAGTCAAGGGTAATACGACGTCTTGACTTATTATTATATCCGAGAACCTTCCAGGAGAGGTTTCAGAGTAAAGGAAAAACGTAACCCAAAAGAATAACAAAATAACATGTTGTTAACAGGACAAATCTAATAAAAAGATCGGTTCACAAGCGTCAACATGCTGTGTGACGCTGCGAACATCCGAGCATAATCAGGCCGGTCACGCCTCACCGCGGCGGAAGATAGAGTGTGAACCGATATCTTTATGTTGCGCTTCGATCTGCGCTAGCCCTGTCATGTTAATGTACCGCTGTTACTGCCTGTGATCCAAGTTCTCTCTCCCCCGTCCCGCGTCATAATAGTGCCTCATTCTCCCCTCCGCTCGCTATGCATCTCAAGCCGAGGTCATAAAGTTTCAAACTTACTCGCTGGTTAAACAATATCTCATATTCGTCTCACTCTCTTCTTTTCCTTCAGTCTCTGTCTCCCTATGATTATCATGATTCATAGACTGATCTACTGCTACTACTATTCAATTCATATCTTCTCATTATAATAACCATATATCACTCTCTACATACTTCTCTATCTCTCTCGTATATAATAATCATCTCGATCTTATCTAGATCTCTCTCTACATTTCTCTCTATTATTTCATCAATAACGAACTATTCAATATAATATATAACTATATATATAATTAATATATAAATTTATAATATATAAATATAGAAATATTTATATATATTAAACTAAGATATTCAATAATATATATATATTAATATATATATATATCAATATAAAGAAAAAATTAAGAATTAAATATATTATAAATACGATAAAATATTTAATATATATATATATTGAGAGCGAATTAATAATATAAATATATTATAAATATTAATAATGGTATAATTAATATGAATTATATATATAAATTATACACTAATGATATTAATATATAATATAATTATATATAAAACAGATTATATATAAATATTAAATAAGTAAAGTAATATTATAATTCATATATATAAATATTAATATAATATTATAATTTACATATAATACTATAATATATCATATAATATTATTAATTGAAAAAGTATCCATACTTAATTTTATAAACGCAATAATTCAAAAAAAAAATATTTCCTTTTTACGCCAAACAAAATATATACCGAAATACATTCAATAATAATAAACTTTAAGATAAAAACTTAAAAAGGAACTTGTAGAAATAAACTACAGAATAAAATTAAATTGTAGAGATACATTGCATAAAATTAATATATTTTAATGATACAAAGATTGTGAATATATATTTATTAATATGATATCTTAATATAATCTTCTTCGAATTCAATAATATACTTAATAAAGTAATATATTAACTATATAATTAATATTAACCTATACTAAGCCTCGAATACTACTATTGTAATAAAAGTTGGTAGTATACCTGTTATATTGTTATACTGTAGTCAAGACTAGTGATTTCACTAAAATATTTATCTTATAATGAAAACATAGTATTAAATCAGTATTTCACCTTGTATTAAGAAGTGCTTGTCAAAATAAAGCTCGGGTGATCATTACGAATAATTACCTTTCCTCTTAATCTAATAAATTACGTCTTGTAAGTGCTTAAAATATATCTAATACAAAATTTAAAAATATTATAAAGTGACACAACCATTTCTCTTGGGATGATATCTTATATTTGATCTATCACTACACGTACACATCTAATATATATACATTATGGACAATAATAATAATATATAAAGTTGTATAATAATATACTAATTATAGTCAAAACCATACTTTAGGGGTTCAAAATAATAGATAAAATTAATTGGAGAAATATAAAATGTTATAATATTATTAAGATATTATAATTTTTATTATTAGTCATCATATATCCATATTTAAATAACTATAATGCATTAAAGATCCTATACTAACGAATACTTTAAATAAAAGTTGAATCGCTATATATCGTAGCTAGCCTATTATTATCAATGAAAATATTATAAAAACATGTGATAAAATATAATCAGTATTGTTATATTCGTACTTTGAGTCCAAGATTATTAATCTGTGTGATACTCATACTAAAATATCTCCTAGTCTCATAACAAATGGAAAGTAGAAAATGATAAAATCAAAATAATATTAAATATAGATCATTTTGAGTGCAAGAGACATCAACTAAACTAAATATCGGTCATATCTCCATAAACATACAATGCTAATATCTACTGGGAAATATATATAAGAAATACATTGTCCGAATCCTGCGCAAACTATTTTATGCAGAAAACTGTCAAAAAAAAAGAAAAAAAAAAATAAAAAATGAACAAAAACAAAAAAAAAAAAAAAATCAATTCATCATGACGCTAAGTAGAAAATACAATTTAAAAATGAATATAAATTTGAATAAATTACTCATTTATGTAAAAATTATTAGTTAAAATATAGAATAAATTAAAAATATTTATAAAATATTAATAGTAATTAGAACATAGTCAATTAATTCGTGAGCTGTGTTTTTTGTAGCAAGATGTAACAATAGATAATGCTTTATATTAGTAAAATATAATTATGAATTATATTAATAATTGAAAACAATATAGGTAATCTACTCAAGAATCTAATAACTAACGACTGTATAAGGCTAATGCGTGAATTCGTTCAAGCGCGAGGCTCGCGAGAACGTCAGCCACAGGCGAAGAGCAGTTACGGGAGGAAGACCGCAAAACTTACAAGGCTTTTCACCATAGGCCCGATAAGAGAAAGACGAGTTGGAGGGAGACATCCGCGCCAAAGATATATATTGCGGAAACTGTAAAAAAAAACAAAAAAAAAAAAAAAAGAAAAACGACGAGGGAGATAACAGAGAGAGAGAACACAAACTCACCCGAGAGGGCGGAATAATTCCTCAGTAAAACTACAATAGCTACAGCTGACACACAGGAAGTACTTCCATCTTCTTCGTGAGGAGAGGAGTCCTGAATAGAAACACTCACGTAGGATAATGTAAAAAACAAATAATAAAAAATAAATGAATATAAATATTGGGCTTTTTTTTTTAGAAGCAGGGAACAAAGTATATATATATCTGCCATCGGTGCGGTATACCTATGGGGTATTCTTTAGTAAAACAAAAAAAAAAGGCATAATCATATTAAGAGGTAATGGTATACATCGGCTAATGTACTATGAACGAGAACAGGGCTCCGAACACTCGAACAGGCGGATAGACACAAGGGAGTGAGGCGAACGTCTATTCTTAATCCTAAACCCCGAGTAGAGGAGAGAGGGGTAGAATGAGTTCAAACACAATACGACGATTTATTTTAACTCTATATCTCAACAAGTTAATCGTGGGTATTTCTAGATCTTCACCGATGATGGTGCGCGGGTTGTAATTAGTCACGTACTTCTTTGCCGCCTAGACGATCTCCCGAAAGAAATGGTCACTGAGAGATACACTCTCAAGCATGGACACCTTTCACCGAAGGACACCTCTCACCGATGGGTGAGTATACTTAGTATAGCATAATATAGAATAAAAATAGCAAAATTTTTTTTGTTTTTTTTTATATATCTATATGTCACGCGACACTTATCATATTAACTGAGTAGACACGTCACATAAGAACATACCTCTAAGTGAGACAATGTCTAACGTTTCCGTGTATCGAATCAATTAGTAGTACTTATAGAGATATATTAATACACATTAAGTTTATGTTTTATTAAACTTACTTAACTATACAAGATTTCACATTATATCATTTATTCCTATGTAAAAGTATTATCCTCCATCTGGATATTCATATATCCAACATAATCATAGTAATTCTCATTCATCGTATGTCATAGAAATTGTAGTATATGTATTGAGAATATATTATACATAGCTATAGATATATATATATACATATATATATATATATAATACTAATATTTTTTTTTTTTTGGTTTTATAAATATTTTACCATTTTTCCGTTTATTGTTTATCTCTTTGATCTCTGGTATAGTCATCTCCAGCGATATTGTTTATTGTCTTCTTTTTTCTGCTGTAGTCGTGATTATTTACTGTTATTTTCGTTGTTTGCAAAATATGAGTTTTACTTGCTTTTTTTTCGGCTTCATTATATACCCTTTAGTATAGAAAACTTTGAACTGTAGGTACATATGAGGAAATAGTCAAAACCATGATCAACATATACAGGAAGTCAGAAAAAACCAGAACCGTCCTATAGTTTCACTCACTCCTAGATATCACAAACTAGTTATAAGATATATTGAGATAATTATTAATTTAGGCAAAACAGATTTTACGGCACTGATATTGCAGTTAACGATTGTGCAACAAGTATAAAGAAGGAGTTATTAGTTATATAGTATTTATTAGGAATACCTCATGGGTAGTACATACAAGGTCACAGATTATAGCATACAAAATTTGCCATATATAATAATATATCATATCAGGCAATAATTTGTAGAATAACTGTTAATTCGTATAGTGATTCTAAAGTATAGAGAGAAATATGTGCATACCAAGGTCGTAACGAATAATAGCATATAAATGACTATAAATCCAAGAAGATTTACCCAGAACCCCAGATCACAAACTAGTATAATAATACTATATATAAATGAAAATTAATTTAGCGTAAGTTATCGGATATATAAGGTCATTAAAGATTAAATATATTAGGTTAAGGGCTTAGAGTATGCTGGTACAGGTTTATAGGTGAGTCGCGGATGAGTATCTTGAACCAAACAAAAAAAAAAACACAAATAACGTTAAGCTTAAACCCAAAACAGTAAAAACTACTGAGCAATCTTAATCACAAATTCGACCAAAACCAATTGACATATGGAATTCTAGTTAATTTAAGCATGCAAATAACCAAAAAAAATAAAACATAAAAAAAAAATTGAATATGTAGGTGCATATATTAGCAAATTAGTAAGGTATTAAATAATTATCATTAACTATATTCGTAAAATAATCAATATATAGAAGTCAATATTAAATTGCTTTAATATATTTTAGCTAAAAAATTAGAAATAACCCTAAGGTATATATATATAACACGAGAACACGATAGACAGAATGATTGTAAGGGTTCTCAGCTTCCGGGGACTCGCGGACAGCTGGTAGCAGGGCTAGAACTATATAAGTTTGCGGAAAAATCGCTAACAACATAAAAGGAAAGACACAATTAGAAAAAACAAAAAAAAAAAAAAAAAAAACTGCTACTATATAACTACATATAGCTACGAGGGACAAGTAGAGATCATGAGCAGGGGGTTTCACGCCTCCTCCGTATTTCTTGGCATCAACTGGAGAAAAACGGTCAACGTTAGTGGGAAAATGTACAAAAACACCACATACTAGAAAACCAGGACGGAAAAAACGAGTATGTGTCAATAATGTAGTAAATATGATTAGAAAGGCGCCATCTTAGCAGGCCTTTTATTGGCTACTGTCGTAAAAAATAACCAATAGATACTATTAATCACTAAATAATCTTTGACTTTCTATTAACTTAAAATAAATCACCCCTAATGAGTAATACGAAACAGAAAGGCAGGAGTTGGTAGGAGTCCCAGATCTATCGAGGAATGCGGTACAGGACTAATGCCACCTCCACTATCTGAGGGGAGGAGTCATCTAGAGGAACCTATACCTGACTCTTTAATAGTATTGGGTGTATCAGCTGAGGGGTTATCCCTCATAGCCCCTCCACAACGAGATCTAATACGGATAGTTAAAGTGAAATATCACCATATAAGCACCCTACTGTGTACCCTCAGTTAAGCTCAGAGCTACTACACTATTATGCCGAGGATAATAAAGTAATAACTTCATATATAATCCAAATAATAAAATAATATATTAAATAATAAATATAAATCAGCGTATCCTCCCCCCCAAAAAAATAAGCCAAATTATATATATTAAATTTTTATACCAATATTTTCATTAAAATATTACAAGTATTCCAAAAATGTATTTATCGTATTTATCACTATCAAGTAAGATATGAGATTTAAGTTTCGAGAGAAACAACGATTATATTTTATTTAAGACATCCTCGTAAATTTAGTGCCAGAATCACTAATATAATATCAAATTCCTTGAAACTATGTTACCTACATGTAAGTTATAGTATTGATTAAATATGATTGTTGGCTTCTTATACATAAAAGAGGACTGGCCATATATAACTAGTATCTATTATATATAATACAAATATATAAATAAATATAATATATAATACATATAATTATATAATCTGTGATTATAATTATAACATGCTCCCCACTCAAAAATAAAATAGACAAAATAAGTATGTTTAATTTTTTTTTTCTTAATTCCTTAATAAAATTTAATTATCATAATAGGAATCCTAATAATATAAATATGTATATTATTATATACGTTTTTCACTTAGTAGCTTATGTCGTAAATCTACGTCAGAGAAGACGACTACAGGCGACTTTTTTCTTATCAAAACATGTTCGTAACACTGCGTATAATAGGTTATATTGCCAGAGACAAACCCACCAATATACTAATATAGCGAAATCCCATTCGTATCCAAATTCGTATAGAGAAATAAATAATAAAGAGTATATAGTTTTTTGTGATTATGGATTAGTATGCCAACTTATACTTACAGGATCTGCAGGAATATTCTAGATAGACACATATGAAAAGAAATAAATAACAACAATATGAATACATGCACGTTGACCTATGTATAAATAAAAAGGACAAAAAATTTTTTTACTATATATTAGTGAAAATCGTATGAATTATTTATTAAAGAGGCCTGAGCCGACGGTAGGTAGACATACGGGGAGTAGACGAATAAATCCCCACACCCGAGTCTACCCCCAGATAGAGGTGATCGAAAGACCTATAAGCGACTACTATATGACACTATTGTGCGTTTACATTACCATGGAGGTAATCTTATTAGTAGGTAAAAACAAACAACACTAATAGCTAAGGTACCATACCATATTTCATAAGCGATTCTCGAAAAACATTGTAGGATTGTTATCCATTGTACACAGAAAACTGATTAACGTACTTATGGAGAATACAGTAAATACTGGACTAGTAAGCAGATAAAGAATATTAAGAAGAAGAAAAAATTAAAATTCTTTTTTCACACAATAACTTCCCATACAAATTTCATAAGCTGAATCCATATAATGTTTATTACATTTTTTCCTTTGTACCTTACCTTTACTGTTGGAAAGGAGGTGCTAGAATAATAAAGTTTGCAGTTGCCAACTTTTATACATATATATAACATATAAAAAAATAGATACAAATATATAAAAATACTATTATAAGAGACAACATAATATTTAAATGCTGCATCATGCACTGTGGAATGATATAATGAAAAAGAAGTACAAAAAATTTACGACTTTTACTAATAATACTTATTACTATAATTTCGAATGGAATATATATAATTATTTAAAGAAGGCTCCGAGCTACGAATAACGAGTGGGTGATAGTCAGACAAGAGAGGAGGCGAGGGACGATAAGTACTATCCCCGACACCTGATCGTCCACTATCATATATCATGAGATCTAATAAGGGACCAGCCCTCTAGACGCAGCGAGCACTTCCTCATTCATCTGCCATCTTTGGAGAAGGTACTCACAACTGGGAGTCATACTCATTTGGAGAAAGAACAACAATGAAATTCGAGAATCTCTGGTTAACATACATTAATAGTTTTACGATACGCTGATAAACTGGAATCGATGAAATATTTACGGGGTTAGCTGGGGGTAGCCGAATATTTTTGGAGTGTTGCCGGATTCGGGGCCGGATAAACATTGAAGATAGATGAATTAAATTGTCAAAAACATTTTGACATATTTTACTGTTTTCTTAGTGCGAGTCTTCCAGAAACCAAATAACATCATAAAGCGATTCCATATACGGTATCAGTTTCGTTCGACTACTTACTTTCGAGATACCTAGGCGGTAAATCTTGTAGTTCCCATTAATATATCGTATTCTTAATATAGTAAATATACGGGGGGAACAGTATATAACTATTAATATAATGCTTATAATATATTATTATCTCTATTATATATATATAAATATTTATATATATAATAATAATATACTATATTATATAATAGAGATATTAGTACTAGATATAATATATAAATATATCGATATTAATTTATATATATATCAATATAATATATATATTAAGATATATTATAATAATATTAATTTGTAAATGTATTACAATCGATAGACAGATAGGCGTAGGACTCGAGCCCCAGACGGGAAACATATGAGTGTAGGTATCACGTAGGTTGCCATGACAGCATGAGAGAGAGAGGTGACCCCAGCGAGCAGGAGACATCTCCACGCGCGCAATAAACTACAACACGCCTAAATCAACGCGGAAAAAGGAAGAAGACGGGGTGCCGGCGCCCTCACCCTATGAAGGGGGAGAAAATAGTACCTACCTGCCGAGGATACCACCGAAGGCCGAGGTAGATAACGGCTAAACAGAAACTAAACCTGTGAAAACACTCAACATAGTGACACTGGACTAGAGGAAAGAGGAAACCTATGGGTGAATCTCCTTTGTAGAAAATATAAATAAAAACGAAATAGAGAGTAAAGACATATATCATATGCTATACTTTATCTATAGAGTCCCTGATTGAGTAACCGGCGGGGACCCAGTATATAAAACTAAGAGTACACATCAATATAATAGATATAAAGAGTAATTTAAAGGATCCTTTGTTTACCTGTTATATATATATATACGGACTGGGAGGATGAGGTATTTTCCCTATTCTAAACATTCTTAATTATTATTTGTACATTTTATCAGGATAACTAAATCCTCATATAAATATTTACCAGATTTATACACCAAAAATGTATACTACTTTCAACTTGTGTTATCAATATTGATTCTTTAAGATTTATATTCTCTATAGTACATTATTTCACTACTATATACCATTGTTAACAATCGTATTAACACAGCAAATTGTATAGAGAGCGCTCGCAGCCCGACGGGAAGAATATAGGGCATACGGCCCAACAATCCACTAATAACCCCGTAGAGGGAAGGGGCCGCCTTAGAGGATGCAGAAATCCCCGCGCAATAGAGGAGTCTTTCGAACAATATACGAAGAGAAGGGCGCCGGTCGCGAGGAGCAGCTCCTCACCGGCCAAGAGCCACAAGAGGCGAGAGCAAAATTAGTCTAGATACCTATAATAGACTCAGATAGTTACCTGAGAAGGCTCAGAGAGAAGAACACTATATACGCTTCACTGCTTCACGTTGCGGTTATAATATAATAAGTTTATCGCTGGATTTCATTAACTTTAGCAAAAAAAATAATAAATATAATATAAATCTAATACTAATACTAAGAAAGTATCTCTTATTTTACGTCAGTAACATAAGATAGTTATATTAATTATGGAGAGATGAGAAGAAAAGTCTCGAAATGACGAGTCACTACTAATACCTCCTATGTAACGTTATGAATTTAAAAATGATAAACATTTAATTAACACAAATATGGTTGTAAGAAATATTAACATACTTATAGAAGATTTTTTTTT